>JAVJIF010010587.1:0-122606 GCA_038442645.1 Agave tequilana
GTTAACTTTTCCAAACAATCTTATTTGCTTTGCTTAAGACTTTCAAAACTCAAGCTTAAGTTTTTGCCTATGATCAAGTTGAGGCGCTGAGAGTTTCAGGAGAAGAACATATCATTAAGTAGTAAGATAGTGAGCCCATATCTTTTTCATATATTAAAAATAACTAAACAATTTCACACTTTAAACAAAATCACCTTTTCCAAAGCCTTCTCTAAGTTTTCAATTTTCTTTAAATCACTTCCTTACTCTCCATTGTCTTTTCAACATAAAAAACACTGACATCATTCTATGCTTGTTAAACAAAAAATATCGAAAAGCTTTCATCGCATTCCTCTTCATGGAAACGACCCGTTAGCCCAAAGCTAGACAGTAATTTTCACTACTTTCAAACATCAATTAAATTTGGCGCCATTGCTGGGGAGGGAACGGTGTAATATTTTTCTAACAAGTTTGGTGTCTTATTTTAGGGACGTAAAGGAATCAGATTTAGCACTCAAGCCTTGCAGGAGAAGACTTGCTATTCTGTACTCCTACTCGAAAGTAGGAAACATAATTTCAAGAAATTGCAGCGCAAAAGCTTGAATTTTTGGACTACTAAAAAAGCTCTTTTTTGCAGGACATATCGCTTTGCAAAAATACAATTTTGTGTATTATTTATGCTATATCTAATATTCACACTCCCTATTTTTAATCCAACAATAATCTGATTGATTGCTAATTGCTTCAAAAACGTTTAGACTTGCATTCTAGGCATTTGTCTAATTATGTTTCTTTTACAATTACTGTTGAAGATAGCTAGAGACAAGATACGTATGCATAGCATATAGTTTAGAAAACATTCATGGGTGATATTTACTTGTGAATGTTACTTTCTATATCTTGCACACTTTGCACAAAAATCTTAAGGGCAAAACCCAAATCAAGATAAGGTGGGGAAGTCATACCCTTCCTTAGCCACAAACATCTCCAAGCACGCACAGCCTAAGCCTAATTTAAAATCTGATAGACGTTGGCTTTAGGGACATCTCAAACTCATTAGGAGATTATCCTAAAGGGGAAGGTGTTAGAATTTGACTCTTGTCAAATCAGTGTTAAGGAGAGGATTGAGGGGCAAAACCCCGAAGCGTGGTAGTTTGGCTTAATAAGGCCCGTCGCTTTTTGTGCGGATACTCCCACCAATCTTGCCCTGACCTAACTGATTTTCTTGTGGTCAAAGTCTGCATTATACCTCCTATGGACAATCAACTAGTTAGGAGTTGTCTAGGTCAAGCATACCTTAGACTAGGCTTGGTTTTCCTCTTGTTGACTATTGGTGAACTTTTGTGATTGTGTTTGTGTATGCAAGTATGGTCAAGAGACCCTAATTCATCTAGGTTAACTAGAAACACATCACCACCCAAGTTCGAGTCAAGACCAAATTCGATTTGGCTCAACCGACATCTTTACCGGATAGGTTCTATCCCATTAGAACCTCACTTCCATCCTACATCCAACTTCCATCAGTTGGTGAACTCAACTTTGAGTTAAAGCCACAGTTCATCAACACACTTCCTAAGTTCCATGGCTTAGAGTCTGAAGATGCTTATTTCTTCATAAGACAATTTGAGAAAGTATGCTTAGTGATTGAAAATCCCACACCTTGCAGATGATGCTATTAGGTTGAGATTTGTCCCATTTGCTCTTAAGGACTTAGCCAAGAAATGGCTTTATAGCTTAGCACCGGCTCCATCACATCTTTGGATGGTTTCATCAAGGTCATCTTGAGGAAATTCTATCCAATTCATAAGACTGCTCTCGTTAGGAAGAACATCATGCAGTTTAAGTAAGAACCTAGTGAACCATTTTGAAGGTACTTTGAACGCTTTAAAGACCTCCTTGTCCAATGTCCTCATCATGGAATAGAGAAATAGAGACAATGCCAAATTCTTTATGACGATTTAAGCTACTCAACCAAGACCCTCTTAGAAACCTTGTGCAAGGGAGATTCTTGCAGAAGGATGAGAATGAAGGATGGGATTTATATAAGAATCTAGCTGAAAAGACCTTCCAATGGGAACCAACTACAGAAAACTCGAGAAATTCAAACTTTATCTCTTCAAAAGGAGGTCTCCACTCAATTGAATCATCCATAGCTAACGAGGCTAAATTAGCTAACCTAGAGAGAAAGACTGAAAACTTTAGAAACTAACGAACCTAGTCCAGTCAATCAAGTCAGCCCAAACCAATTTTCAACTCCGGACTGTACATATTGTCAACCCATGAATCATGTGTTTGAGGAGTGTCTTGTATTTCAAGCTCAGCAACAATATCTTGAACCGATGAATGCAGCCTTTTGAAGGCCGAACAATGATCCTTACGCACCAACGTACAATCCTGGCTGGAGAACTCACCCAAATTTCTTATGGAGCCAACACAATAATGACCACCCACGGTCAAACCATGCAAGCCACTTTCATCATTCCAATAATTTTTCCAATCATCAACCCAACTTTTCTAATCACCCTCATAATTCTCTAATCATCCGCCCAATTTTTATCAACAAAACTTTCCCAACCAAACTCCACAATCTTCCTTCCAGAATCCTCAGCTTGAAAGGAGAATGACTGACTTTGAGAGAAACATGAAAAGGTATATGAAGAACCAAGATTTCTTCACGCAAACTATACCAAGGTTAGAGGTTCAATAAGCTAATTAGCCAATCCACAGAATGAGAGGCAAAAGGGTACCTTGCCCAGTCAGCCAATAATGAATCCTAGGAATTCTCAACAAGCTCATTTGGCTGAGGATCAATCATTGAATCAATGTAATGTTGTTCATACATTGAGGTCAGGAAAGAAAGTTAATAATCTAGTGTCACACCATCCAATCCCATTCAGCACAATCACACTCAAGCATCCACCTCATCTAGTCCCAACCCTTCTAAATCTGACGAATCTGAAATAGATAAGTCATCCAGTCAGGTGTACAAGCCTATAATACCATTTCTAATAGGCTGAAGAATAACAAGCAGAATCCATACATGGATAAGATAATTGAGATCTTTAACCAAGTGAAGTTAAATGTGCCACTTCTTGATATCATCCAATAAGTCCCATCCTATGCAAAAGTTCTTAATGCACTAAGAAGAGAGAGGAAGAGAAAGATTAATGTACTAAAAAAGTCTTCTTAGCCACTAACATTAGTGAGCTACTGTCGGGTCCGGTCCCTGTCAAATACAAGAATCCGGGTTGTCCCACCATTGCCTCACTATAGGATAAGCCGAGATTAGACGTGCCCTTCTTGACTTTTGGGCAAGTATCAACCTGCTTCCATTCTCAGTTTATCAACAACTTGGGTTGGGTGATCTTAGTCCAACTCGAGTCACAATCCAACTGGCTGACCGTTCTGTGAAAGTTCCAAAGGGAGAAATTAATGTGTCCTTATCTGGGTTGGGGAGTTTATCTACCCAGTTGATTTCATAGTTCTTAAGATACAACCTGTGTCCAATCCTAGGGCTCAAACTCTTGTTATCCTAGGGCACCCATTCCTTACTACTGCCAATGCTATATAATTGTAGGAATGGGTTTATGAGATTAACCTTTGGGGACATGACTAGAGAAGTCAATGTCTTCAACCTAGAAAAATAACTTTGTAAGATAAGAGACCAAACATTTGAGGTAAACTTTGTTGAATACAATTGTGATGAAGAAAGTGAAGGTATAGAGAATGAGTCTTTATTCTTGATGGAATTATTTAATAATGAATCGATTATATTAATGAGAAGGTATATGTCGGAGATCCTAATTTTAGAGTACCCTTTAAAAAAAATTTTTTTGAATATCTTCACTTTCGTTGAACCAACCATGATATATCGCATGAGAATATATTCAAGAACTTCCGATTGACCTACTCTTTGAAAACCTCTTCGAAGAAGAACTTATGTGTTGGATGAAACGACTAAGAATATTTTGGTTAATTACACACCTCCAGGGGAAAGTGTTAACCTAAGTTTTGAGGAGATGTATGGAACTGAGTTAGAATTCCTAGGCATTCATAGTGAGAAAGTTCCAACTGAGAAGTGTGATGGTTATTAATTTTTGAATAATGGATGTAAAAAATATGAGGAAGAAAGCTTAAACAAGGTGAGACTGGAGAGGAAGAGAGCTAAAATGACAAAAATATTGGTCTCCCCACTATGCCCTATAAAGAAAACCCATTGGAATGATGGGAAGAGAGCTAGAGGGATGAGACCTAAAAAGATCTAGGTGTGGGAGAAAACATGATGTTGTACATATTTTTGTATACTATATATATATATATATATATATATATATATATATATATATATATTATATATATATATATAAATTTTATGCAGCTCTTTTAAATTCTATTTCATGCATCTACATTTCTTTCATACATTGGGTACAATGCATGAGATAAGTGTGGGGGAGGGCTCTAACATGACTAATATAACTAAAAAGAAGAAGAATATCAATATATATATATATTATATATATAATATATATATATATATATATATATATAATATATATATATGTATATGTATATGTATATGTATATTGTTGGAACCTATTTCGATGAAGACTTCGTGACGATCAATTTCATTGGAGCTCTACACATGACGAATCAAAGAGTCCGACATGATCAAGTTGTGCCAAAGAGGGTTGAGATGTTGTTGTTTGTAAAGAAGATATAGCATGTAAAAGCCTTGATACAAACCAACACTTTAGTGTCCTGTTAGTCGACTTGATGTCCCAATATAGTCGACTAATAAACACTGTAGTCGACTAACCAGAAACCAAGTCGACTAGTCAAGTGTCCAGAAATTGACCCAACTCTCTGTTTGACAAATTAGTCGACCAGCAGTAAACATAGTCGACTAATAGACTTTTCTAGTCGACTAATCAAAGTCCCCTAGTCGACTAATCCCTTGTCAAGTCAACTATCTTGTTAGTTGCAGTCGACTTGAAGTAGTTATCCAGAAACCTGTTCTGCCAACAGACATATACCTAGTCGACTAATAGCTAAATCTAGTCGACTAATAGAAGGAAATTTGCCTAGGCTAGTCGACTAACTCTATGGGCAAGTCGACTATAGGCAGTTCTGACTGTTGGACAGTTTCTCTTATCTGAACCTTTTGGCAACGTTTTCTAACGTCTATATCATCTGAATTGGTCCTATAACTACCCTAACTAACCCTAGTCTACAGCTATAAATAGGGAAGTTATTCCTAAGGCCAAAGGTTAAGACAAACAAGATTTCATTCAGTTTTCCAAAGCCAAATTCTAGAAAAACCTGAAAACTGATTTCCTAACTTCTGTTCTTCACCAAAAGACAATTCCATTAGTGAAGTTCTCTGAAGTTCATCTTTCCTATACTGTACCTTGTCCACATACACATTCAGTATCAAGGCTATAGGAAAAGTATTGTAATTCTCAAAGTGTTTATTTGTACACGGAGGCTTCTTGGTTGAAGAGGCAGTTGTACAAAGGTAAAGGTATTCTCTTGGTAGAAGAGAAGGTGTTCTCTTGGTGGAAGAGAAGGTGTACACATTTGGAGAAGGGGATTCGACAAGTGGTGTACATGTTGTATTGATTTTGGGTGGCAAGATCAAGGATAAAGGAAAATCTCAAGCGGGTGGCTTGGGGACTGGATGTAGGTCACAAGGACCGAACCAGGATAAATCTCTTTGTTTGCGTTTGTCAATTTCTGAGATTTATTTTCCTTATTGCAAGTTTACTTATTTGTTTGCTTAACAATTAATCCTTCCTATCTAGTGTTTGTGTTGATTGATTATAAATCTTACATTTGGTATAAGAGCGGGACCCAACATATATGTATGTATACACACTAAAAAAACTTTTTGAAAGAAAAGAACAATATCTTGATAAATTTTTGTAGAAATTACAATTTTAAGGAATAAGAAAATCATAATTAGGATTTCTTATACTTGGTCAAAATAAAATGACTTGTTTGATTTTTAGGGTTAGGAAGAAAATTAATAAAAGTAATTTAGTCTTGATCTTTACCTTAAAGAAATATGCACACCTTATATACTTACACACTTAGGGTTCAAAAACAAAGATTTTATGCTTTATAAAAAAAAGAAAAAAATATATATGTATATCTATGAAAAATAAACAAATCTAATTATTGATTAGTAAGTGCTTTGCCCTAAGAAAGCCTTGGTATTTATGCAAAAGATAATTAGATAAGTTTGAATATATATATATATATATATATATATATATATATATATATATAAATCCTATGATTAAGCTGGATATTTGTGCCTCATGAAGCATAAGTATTCACGCCTAAAAGGGGTACATTTTATAAATAAAAACCCTTGGTTTCGTGGCCTTGTCTGCTCGAGTGTTTAAGTCCTTAGGGGTATTTTCTCACCTGGTGCCCCAAGACTGTCCGGTTAGGGTGTCACCGACTAAAAGCTCGTTACATGGGCAGATTAGAAAGCCTAATGGAATTGAGGAATAAATACCACCAAAATAAATATAAATAAGGCATAGGAGTTAATGTTAAAAAATCTTTAGTTAAACTTTACGGTCATGAAGGTGCATATGACTCAGGGTAAAGTCATAAACTAGATGAGAAATACAATTTGACTCATTACTTTGATTAATTACATATTTTTGAATAGAGACTAAGTTTAAGAAGAAAAGTTCGATATTCCTACAACTTATAGATTACTTGAGCTCTTACAAATATACTTCATATAGTTTCACTCTTTTCAAAATGCTTTTCAAAAATACTAACATTTTTTCTCTTTCTTTACGGATTTTGTTGGTGCAATCCACTGAAAACCCTGACATGACAAAACTCGACCTCTAGGGGTAACCTAGAGGTTTAACGACTTGTTGCCTCACTAACTATGCTACCTCTTAGTGATAGTTACCTCACATGTATCCTTGGTCATCACTAGTTCTTGGTTCAAGAGCATTTCATAACATGACATATAAGATAATTCGTCACATACAAACTCAACAAACAAGTGCAAGCTACATTTAAACTATCAAAACTAAATAAGAGCAAGCATGGAATAAAATAATGTTAGCTTGTTAGAGAGTTAGGATGTTAGAGTGTTAGAATCCATCATCATGAGCCATCATGGCTCTTTGATTGGGAAAAAAGGATAGTGTGAAGTTGCACAAATATTCAATAAAAGAAAGAAGGTTTAGAGTCAACCTTAGGTGCTTGATCACTCCACAATGTATTTAAAATGATCGATGTATCCTTTCCAAATCACCGTAGTAGCACACGCTATATGGGTCGAATCCACAAGGAGAGCTCACGATGGAAGCTTTATGGTTTAATGTGAAGATAGAAAACGAATGTTCTTCTTTGTTTTAAAAGAATGCAAAAGACATGGAAAAAGAAATGAAAGAATTGGTGGTTGGTTTGTACATGAAATGAAAACTATGGAAATAAAATGAAAAGAATCGAAGACAAGATTTGCTTGGAATTTATACTAAAAGAACGAAACTTGTAGAAGACTTTTAGATGAGAAAGGCCATGACTAGCTAACATTACTAACTTGCTAACTTACTAATCTCCGTTAGGGTGATGCTTGCCTCATGTTGATTCATCGGCATATGTTTGTCTTGCGTGTTGGTCTAGTTACTTTCCCACTTGATTGACGGGTGATCTTCTTGGAATTGTCTTATAGCCTCATTGATGTCATAGGCCTTCAAGATAGACTTTCAATGGTGGAATCAAAAGAGTTGCCACTCAAGGGATGCTAAGGAAGAAGATACAACATTCATTAATTGAAGTAAAGAAGTTGTACAACAAATAGCATATGGTTGGTGATCCATCTCCATGTTCCATCAAGGCACTTGTTCTAAAGACAAGGCTCTAAATGAGGCACACATGAATCATATGGAGAATTACAACAAGAAATTGCAAGCATGAAAGTAACCCATCGGGGATGAAGAAGACTCAACAATTGCAAGATGAAGAATTTGCACTCACCCAAGAGTTAGAAGTTAAGCAAGATTAGTTGTTAGCTAGTCATGTTAGAAGAAATTAGCTACTAGCCATTACAAGAAAAGAAAAGCAATTCATGAATAAGAGTGCAATGAAAGTAAAGCTTGAATTAAAGAATGCAAGTAAAGTACTAGAAAATGCTCAAGTAGAGAAAGGAGATTGGATTAACCTTGCTTCACAAGTTGTCACACCTGATTTACACAAGCTTTCTCTCTCTCACAATCTCTCTCTTGCAGAATTTCTAGAGGAAGAAGAAGAACTAGAGCAACAAAAATCCTAGAGAAAAAAACCTACAAAATACAAGCTCTATCCTCTAATCTCTCCTCTCCTTTTTGCGCTGGCCCTGATGGTCTATTTATAGGCTCAGAGAAGAAGGCTCCAGAATCAGGCAGGTGGAGAAAATCTCGGGCTCAACGGCCCTGTAACTGCCGTGGAAACGCGGCAAAAGCCGTGGAAACGCGGCAAAATCTTGGCCGTTGAGGCTGAGATTTCTGGTGCGAGTTTGTTATAGGTTGTTAGCCACTTGAACCTTCTGGAAGTCTGACTTGGCGCGTGGATTTCTCCAGATCCTGGGCTCAACCTTTGGGCTCTCTTTTGGGCTTTGATTTATTCTCCTTTAATTCTTGATAATTAAAGGGATTTTGGGCCTTTTCTCTATTAGATATGGACCTGCAAAAATAGAGAGAAAAGATTAAAGAATCACATTTTTATTTACAATATGCATGGTATGGATGTGGTAAAATATGCAAAAATGAATAACAATCACACCCCCATACCTAGCTTTTGCTCGTCCTCGAGCAAAAAAGAAAGAAAAAGAAAATCCTAACTTGATTATTACACCACTTTCGTAGGTGACACGATTGCACTGAGCACGTGCAACAAGCTGTTAAACCTCTAGGTTACCCTAGAGGAGGAGTGTTGTCTCCTGAGGGTTTTCAGCGGATTGCACCCACAAAATCCATAAAGAGAAATAAAAGGGTTAGTGAAAATTTTGATCCATGTTTTAAAGATTCTTACTTGAGTTATAGGTTTCAGGTTACCCTAAACTTTTCATTCCTCTTATAGGCGTCTATTTGGAGTTTTGTTTTCATCTTAGGTTATGTTTTAGGGAAAAGATCAAAAACCAGATTTTGCATCAATCCTAGGATATATACATCTATAAATATGAAGGATCTTTCTTAGACTAAGTTCATTTATTTACTAATATATATAACATTTTTTTTCTTTTTTTTCTTTTTTTATATATACAATATTTATTTATTTACATTTCCTTAGCATCCTTAGGCTTTCTAATTTACCCTTGTAACGAGCCTCTTACCGATGACTCCCAAACCAGTCGATCTTAGGGCACCAGATGAGAAAACATCCCTCGGGTTCGAGGACTCGAGTAAACTAGGCCACGAAGGAATTTAAGGACTTAACCACCTTTAGGCGTGATTGGCAATGCTTCTTGAGGCACGACTAACCAGCTTAATTAGTGGCTAAGTATTTATTATTTATTTATATACATATTTTTTTATATATTTTTTTATTATATATATATATATGTAAATAAAGTCACAAAGTCTATGATTAATCCTTCAATATGTTTAATGTATATATCCTAAAGAAAGAATTAAAATCTAGTAATCTTTCTTATCCTTTATTACATAACCTAAAAATCTGACAAAACTCCTCTTTTCGACTTATAATTAGAAATCTTAGTTAAGAGCTTCATTAATCCCTAAATTCAAGCTTGATACTTTAAACATGGATTAAGAATTTCCTTTTTTTTAATTTTTTTCTCTTTTTTTTATTTTTCTAAAAGAAAAAGTAAAATCTAAAAGAAAATAGAAAATCTACTAAGAAAGATAAAATCTAAGAAGAAAATAAAAACCTAAAAACAAAATGAAAATCCTAAAAATAAAAATAAAAAGCCTAAAAAGAAAATGAAAAATCCTAGGTTAGAATCTACCCCCCCATACCTATCTCATGCATTGTCCCCAATGTATGCAAGAGAAAATGATGCATGAAATAGGTAAAGGTTTTTTTTATTTTTTTATTTTATTTACAAAAAAGTGCAAAAAATTATTTACAAGGAATATATACAAGTGTGACCATTACCTAGGCTTTTCTTTGGTCGTTTTCCTCTAGCCCGTTTCCCATCGTTCCAGTGTGTTTGTTTGCGCGGGCTCAGTTGGGAAGCGTATTGAATTATTTTCTTAGCCCTAGGTGTTTCTAGATTCAATTGTTTGTTGTCATTCATCCTCCTTCTACCACATTGTTCATTAAAAAATTCCTTGTCACCACTTTCACTTTGAATCTCATTACTTCCAATGTTAAGGAATTTCAGATCCTCTCCATACAACTCTTCAAAACTCAGGTCAACATTTTCCTTAGGAAGTGTACAATCAGTTAACCTACCCCGAGTTGGCTCATCCAGACACATGAGCTCATCAGCGAAAAGGTCTTCAAAGGATATGTCAATGGAGGTTCTTGAACTATATCCTCTTGGGATACAGTCACAGTTGGCTCAGTGAAAGTGAAAATATCCAAATCGACTTTCCCTTTTGAAAGGGTACTCGGACAGTAGGATTTTCCATTTAAGAGAATCACAAAATTGTGACTCATCTTGTGAATCTTCACTTACTTCCTCACAATTGTCTTTAACAAAGCTGACCTCGAATGTTTGATCTTTTGTCTTACGAGGCTGTGTGTGGAAGACATTCAGTTCATGAGTCATGTTACCAAAGGTTAACCTCATTGATCCATTCCGGCAATTGATTATGGCATTTGCTGTAGCCAGGAATGGTCGTCCCAAAATGACAGGAGTTTGAGCCCTATGATTAGTGTTAGACACAGGTTGTGTCTCAAGAATTACAAAATCCACAGGGTAATGAACTCCCCAACTCTGACAAGGACATCGTGAACTTCCCCCTTAGGTTTCTTGACAGAGCGATCAGCCAATGTATTGTCATTTGGGTAGGGCGGAGATCACCTAACCCTAATTGTTGGTACACAGACAAAGTAGGAGATTGATGCTGGCCCCTAAATCAAGTAGTGCCCTATTGATGGTAGTCTGTCCTATGATGCATGAAATGGTAGGGCTCCCTGGGTCTTTGTATTTTACAGGAGTTAGACCAGTGAGCAACTCGCTGATGGTTGATGCTAGGAAGACTTTCTTAGGGACTTGTGTTTTCCTCTTCTTAGTGCACATTTCCTTCAAGAATTTGGCATATGATGGCACTTGTTGTATGGCATCAAGAAGAGGGACATTGATTTGGACCTTGTTGAACATTTCTTTTATCTTCTCCATGTGAGCATTTGAATTGTGATTTGTAAGCCTATTTGGAAATGGTACACTAGGCTTATAAGGTTGCTCATCTACCTTTTCTTTACCCTTGGCTTTTGAAGTGGATGGCTCTTTACTAGAGAATGGTTTGTCAGAAAATGGTTGCATTAGGACAGGAGGTGTTGGCTTTGGTACTGGATGAGATGATTGACTAGAAACCTTATTGTCTATCTGTTTTCCAAATCTCAGGGTATGAATAGCATGACAATGACTTGGGCCCGTGTCTTCATGTTTGGGATTTGGCAATGGCTGGCTTGGTAACAGTCCTTTTTGTCTCTCATTTACTGAATTAGCCAATTGCCCAATTTGGACCTGAAATTTATTCATATCCTGATGATAGTTCTTTGTAAAGGTTTCTAACATTTTCCTCAACTCTGATATTTCTGAATCATTCTGGGGTGGATGTTGATGATATGGAGACTGGAATTATGATTGGTAGTGTGGTGGACTTTGATAAGGTTGTGACTGTGGTGGACTTTGAGATGGATGAAATTCGGTGCATTACGATTGAAACTGGATGGTGAGACTGAGCATTATATGGATGTGGAATTGGTGGCCTATGATGCTCAGGACCAGACTGACTCCACAAAAAATTTGGATGGTTTCGCCATCCCGAATTGTATGTGTTGGAGTATGGATTGTGAGGGGGTCTGGTAAAAGCTGCATTCGTGTTCTCCTGATATGATTGGGGCTGATACAAAGGACACTCCTCAAAAACATGGTTGAGATCATGACAGTAGGTGCAACCTGGTTTGATCAGAGGTGATGGGTTGACCTGATTGACCACAGAATTTTCCCTTGACTCAAGCAGTTCTATCCTCTTCATCAATTGTGTGATCTTGGCTTCCGTAGCTATAGAGGATTCTATGGAGTGCATACCAGTTCTGGAAGTGGTGGAAGTGGGTTTATCAGGGCATGACTCCCACTGAATCGTTTTCTCAGCTAAGGCTTCAAAGAGATCCCACCCTTGATTCTCATCTTTCTTCAAAAATTCCCCTTGGCACATGGATTCAAGGAGTGTTTTCGTTTGATAGTCAAGTCCGTCATAGATAATTTGGCACTGACGCCATTTCTCTATGCCGTGATGAGGACATAAGGCTAGAAGATCTTTGAAACGCTCAAAATACTTCCAGAACGGTTCGTGTGATTCCTGCTTGAATTGCATGATATTTTTTCGCATGAGGGCTGTTTTGTGGATGGGATAGAATTTCTTAAGAAAGACTTTTACAAAATCATCCCATGAAGATATTGAACTGACGGGAAGATTATAAAGCCATTCTTAGAAATGTCCTTAAGTGCAAACGGTATGAACCGTAACCTAACAGCATCCTCGGTCAACTGGGAAATTCTCATCATTAAACATACTTTTTCAAACTCTCGAATGAAGAAGTACGCGTCCTCAGACTCCAGACCATGAAATCGGGGAAGTGTATTAATGAATTGTGGTTTCAGCTCGAAGTGATTTCCATTTGGTTCAGGAAGAAGAATGCATGATGGCAGGGAGGTGCGAATCGGATAGAATCGATCTTGAAGTGAAACGTTGTTTTCCATTGTGTCAAGTGGTTGTGTAAGTGTAAGTGTAGAAATTCTAACAAGTCTTGCAGAATTTGGATCACAGAACCACTCTTGCATATACAGTCACAAACAACGTGCACCGATCACACCAGCGAAAAAGAAAAATGAAAATAACAAACAATAAAAGAAAAATCAATCCAAGCTATCTAAGATTCCTGGACCTAGACGACTCCTAACTGATTAGACTGTCCACGGGAGGTTTAGTGTAGACTTTGACCACAAGCTAATCAGCCAGGTCAGGGCAAGGTTGTTGGGAGGTTTTCCATCAAAGACGTTCCTTAATTAAGTAACCACCAACCTTCGGGCTTTCGGCCCTCAATCCCTTTCCTAGACACTGATTTACAAAAGTCAATTTCCAACACTTTTCCCCCTTAGGATAATCTTCTAAGTGAGTCCGGATGTCCCTAGGGCCAACGTCTATCAAATTTTATTACAAGCTTGGGATTGTGAGTGCTTGGAAAATGATTTTCGGGCTAAGGAAAGGGTGATGAAATCCCCCACCTTATCTTATTTATGGGTGATGCCCTTAAAATCAGTTTGGTGCAAGTGTACAATTATAAACAAACAAGGTTCACTCAAAGCTATAAAAATCAAACAAGGAGTGAGTCCTAGTCAATATGCAATGCACACGTACCTTGCTCCAGCACTCTTCAACAGTAAAATAAAAGAATTGAAAAGACACGTGCCTAGAAATGCAAATGTCTAATCAATTTTTAACTTTGCAACCAATTTTTTACTGTTGATTATTAGCAGGCATAAGGTGAAGCATACAAGAATTTAAGTATTGCAGCAGCTGTATTTTGTAGAGCAAGCAACCCTGCAGAAATTTGGTCAGTAGTTCACTCCTCCTTGCCGCGGATCCGCGGCTTTGGCCGTGGAATCGCGGCAATTCAGAGGGCAACTGGTCTCTGCTTTCAAGAGCAGAGGCCCAGAGCCACTTATATGTCACTGCAATGCAAATTTTCCTGTTTCTTCACCTGTAACCTGCAACAGAGAAGAAAATTCGTTTAGTTCTTCACTTGAAATTAAAAACCGTTGCTCTCCCCGGCAACGGCGCCAAAAAATTTGATTGGGAAAAAAGGATAGTGTGAAGTTGCACAAATATTCAATAAAAGAAAGAAGGTTTAGAGTCAACCTTAGGTGCTTGATCACTCCACAATGTATTTAAAATGATCGATGTATCCTTTCCAAATCACCGTAGTAGCACACGCTATACGGGTCGAATCCACAAGGAGAGCTCACGATGGAAGCTTTACGGTTTAATGTGAAGATAGAAAACGAATGTTCTTCTTTGTTTTAAAAGAATGCAAAAGACATGGAAAAAGAAATGAAAGAATTGGTGGTTGGTTTGTACATGAAATGAAAACTATGGAAATAAAATGAAAAGAATCGAAGACAAGATTTGCTTTGGAATTTATACTAAAAGAAGGAAAACTTGTAGAAGACTTTTAGATGAGAAAGGCCATGACTAGCTAACATTACTAACTTGCTAACTTACTAATCTCCGTTAGGGTGATGCTTGCCTCATGTTGATTCTTCGGCATATGTTTGTCTTACGTGTTGGTCTAGTTACTTTCCCACTTGATGACGGGTGATCTTCTTGGAATTGTCTTGTAGCCTCATTGATGTCATAGGCCTTCAAGATAGACTTTCAATGGTGGAATCAAAAGAGTTGCCACTCAAGAGATGCTAAGGAAGAAGATACAACATTCATTAATTGAAGTAAAGAAGTTGTACAACAAATAGCATATGGTTGGTGATCCATCTCCATGTTCCATCAAGGCACTTGTTCTAAAGACAAGGCTCTAAATGAGGCACACATGGATCATATGGAGAATTACAACAAGAAATTGCCAAGCATGAAAGTAACCCATTGGGGATGAAGAAGACTCAACAATTGCAAGATGAAGAATTTGCATTCACCCAAGAGTTAGAAGTTAAGCAAGATTAGTTGTTAGCTAGTCATGTTAGAAGAAATTAGCTACTAGCCATTACAAGAAAAGAAAAGCAATTCATGAATAAGAGTGCAATGAAAGTAAAGCTTGAATTAAAGAATGCAAGTAAAGTACTAGAAAATGCTCAAGTAGAGAAAGGAGATTGGATTAAACCTTGCTTCACAAGTTGTCACACCTTGATTTACACAAGCTTCTCTCTCTCACAATCTCTCTCTTGCAGAATTTCTAGGAGGAAGAAGAAGAACTAGAGCAACAAAAATCCTAGAGAAAAAACCTACAAAATACAAGCTCTATCCTCTAATCTCTCCTCTCCTTTTTTGCGCTGGCTCTGATGGTCTATTTATAGGCTCAGAGAAGAAGGCTCCAGAATCAGGCAGGTGGAGAAAATCTCGGACTCAACGGCCCTGTAACTGCCGTGGAAACGCGGCAAAAGCCGTGGAAACGCGACAAAATCTTGGCCGTTGAGGCTGAGATTTCTGGTGCGAGTTTGTTACAGGTTGTTAGCCACGTGAACCTTCTGGAAGTCTGACTTGGCGCGTGGATTTCTCCAGATCCTGAGCTCAACTTTTGGGCTCTCTTTGGGCTTTGATTTATTCTCCTTTAATTCTTGATAATTAAAGGGATTTTGGGCCTTTTCTCTATTAGAATATGGACCTGCAAAAATAGAGAGAAAAAGATTAAAAATCACATTTTTATTTACAATATGCATGGTATGGATGTGGTAAAATATGCAAAAATGAATAACAATCACTCTTGCAAGAGCAAGGCCAAGTAGAAGCTATTAGATTCATGTAGATTATCAAGTATTGAGTAAGAAAGTTAGTGGTTAGTAGTTATTTGCCATGAGAGAAGATTACATAAGCATGTAAAAGGAGTTAGAGAGAAGAAAATAAGGAGAGATAAAGAGAGAACCTTTCATAATTAGATTACAAGTGCTTTTGTTTCCGCCCATGTACTACTCTCTTTCTATTACAAGATCTACAAGAAATGAAAAAATACAATAGAGGATGATGAATAACTAACCTAAACTACCCTAAAAACTACGAATATGGAGAAGAAAACCATAAAACACTCCTCAAAACTCCTCTCTCTTGAGCCCTGGAAATCCCAGGGTATTTATAGGCGAAGAGGGGCACCAGGGAGCGTGTACAGAGCCGCACGTCAAATCTTGACGCGCGACTCCACACAAGAGCCGCGATTTCGCGGCCATAGTGTGGCCACATTTCCACGGCCATAGTGTGGCCGCGCGCGCCATACCGCCTGCCACGCGCTGTCAGTTTGCCTCCCTATCTGCTGTACTTCCTAGTTTCTGGATATAGGCACCCGATTTTGACAGCTTCACCCTCCAAAGTCAATGGTTATATGTGTAGGCTTTAAATCACCAAATAAATGAGATTTTGGGCTTCTGTTTTATTTCATGCCATAAACCTAGAAACATACAAGAGAGGTATTAATAACAGAGTTTAATATTGAATAAATGTGAAGATGTGGTATGAAATATGCAATTTTAGAGACTAATCACACCCCGACACTTATCTTTTGCTCGTCCCAAGCAAAATAGAAAAACAAAAAAAATTATTACACCACTTTCGCAGGGGACCTGATTGCACTGAGCATGTGCAACAAGTCGTTAAACCACTAGGTTTCCCTTAGAAGAGGAGTTTTATCTCTTAAGGGTTTTTAGCGGATTACACTCACAAAATCTATAAAGAAAGAAATCAAATATTAGTATTTTGAAAACGTATTTTGAAATAGAGAAAAGTGATAAAATATTTTTCTGAAAATTTAAGGGATCCAAGGTCATAGGTTAACTAAAAATTATTCTTCCCTAAACTAAGTCAAATACAAAATCTTGTTATAAATTAAATGTAAGAATTTAAAATTGAATTAATTCTTTGATCTTTCATAAAACTCTTAGAAAAATATACACTTTGTGAACTGCGAAGATTTTTGGGATATTGACTCTAACTTTCATTCCATTTATTTATATCAATTTTTTCTTTTTTCTTTTCTTAGTTTTTTTAGGATTTCCAGCTTACCCGGGTAGTGAGCCTTTAGCCAATGACTCCCAAACCAGATAGTTTTAGGGCACCAGATGAAAAAACATCCCTCGGCCTTAAGGACTCGAGTAAACAAGGCCACAAAACTAAAGGGGATAATTTTATTTTTATCCACCATTTTAGGCGTGAATAATCATGCTTCTTGAGGCAAAATTACCCAACTTGAATAAGTAGTTTTATTATCATCATTTTTTTAATATTTTTTATGGCATTTTCAGTCTTTGTTTCTAATCCCAAAAAATTGTGTAAGTGTGAAGTGCATATATCTAAAATAAAAATTTAAGATCAAATTATCTTTCCAATCTTACTTCCAATCCTAAAATTTAAACCAGATCTTTTATTTTAACTTGATTTAAAAATTCATAATTTTAGATCTTTCTAATTCCTAAGATAATCTTAATTTTCTTAAAAATAAATCAAAACTATTTCTCTCATTTCAAAAATTTTTGTAAAAAGAAAAAAAAAGAGTTTCTATTCAAAAGAAAAATCTAAAAATTTCTAAAAGAAGTGTAAAAAATTTAAAACTAACTATGTTAGTAAATCCTCCCCCAAAGTTATCTCAGCATTGTCCTCAATGCAACGCGAATGTGTATATGCATGAAACAAAATAGGGAAGAAAAAATTACCTCGGGTGGTGATTCCGGTGGTGGTCTGATTAGCCCATGAAATGCGGCCCAAATCATATATTGTGGATTCGTAGAAACCCACCAGTGACCTTTTGATTATAACCCATAAAAAGAATTATGAAGTGAATGGTCTTATTTAAAAATTTATCCCCACCCTTTTTCAAAAATAATTACTGAGTCATTTTCTTTGACATCCTATCTGACAATGAATTGTGATTTTTGGAGATGATTGATTTGGATTCAAATGGAACAGTCACAAAAATCGATACTATCTCAGGAATTTGACTCAGATCAAGTCGAGATTCAAAAAGAGAGCTGAAATTGATTCAAAAATTGAGTCCAAACCAAAGAATTGATGTTCACACACTTTCCCCATCAATAAAGTGTGATCATAAGATATTGATGATTAAATTTCATGGTCTATTGGTATAGGATTCAATGTTAACTTTGGAATAGAGAAAAATTCTGGTAAAGATACCAGAGTCATTATTGACTCAAAAAGTGAAATGGAATTACCAACTTGAGATTCAGGATCACTTTCAAGCTTAAGTTCAATTTCAGGAAAAGGATAATTTGCCAAAATGTCAAGATGGTTTTCAAAGTTTTGGGCAAGTTCAAATAAATATAATGAAAATGAATCTTGATTTTCATCCATAGAAGGAATGTGAATGAATGAAATGATCGATTCAAGTTCAGAAATTATGGAAATCAAAACTGGCTCAAGAACATTATTTAGTTTAGGTAACACTACAGGAGTCGATATTGATTTAAGGATTGGACTCAAATCGCTAAAGTGAAGCTCAGGTTCATATTCATCTTCAAGTTTAATTTTAGGAAATGGATAACTTGCCAAACTATCAAGAATTTGATGTTGGTCAATTTCAGGTTGGTATGCTGAAATTGAAGCTGGATTTCCAAAATGACATGATTCTTGAGTCATATGAACATTTGATGGACATTGGAAGTCAATCATATTTTGCATTATTCGCTCGGACACTTGCACGAATTTCATAGTTTTTTCTCACAATGATTTTTCTTTGAGTGGTTTGGAAAGGATGAATTTTGGAAATTTCGTGGACATGGATGAGGCCACCATGTTTTCAAATTATTTTTGGGCTTCAATCACTGCTTCCAAACTCCTTTGCAATGATGATTTTTCTTAAATTAGTGGATCAGGAAAAGGAGGATGTGAAGCAGAATTAGGGAATGAATATTGTAGAAATTATGGACAATGAGGTTGAAAATTTGACTCGGGGAGGTGAATCCCTATGAACTCTGTGAGGAGTGGAAGTTGTTGGCCCAAAGGCCATTAGCCCGACATTTTGATGATAACAAACCATATATAGTTATGTTTTTAACAATTTTGTTTAAATGAGTTTCAGGTTAAAAATCCTAGTTTGTTTGACGGCTCCAACACAAGACTCACACTTTTGGAAGCCGCAAAGATTTGGATCCCAGAGCCAAGCACATAGGAGAGCTCCAGGATCAAACAAGATTGAAGACAAATTCAAGATTTGTATTTTTCATTTTAGTTAAGATTTTTAGTTCATTTTGTCAAAACCTAGATGATAGAGGTAGATTATTTTGGGATTGTCACACACACACTTTTCATATTGCTTCATGCCTACAAACCAATTTTCATATCAAGATTTCGAACCTAGTTTTGGAAAATCAAAGTTTGGAAAAATCATTTTGGAAAAACAAGTTTTTGGAAAAACAGTTTTTATTTGGAAAAAGGATTTTTGTCAAAATATAGTTCAAGCCTTTTTGGTGTTGGTCTATGATCACACCCTGATTTTTACAAGTCGTAGAACTCTATTTTGTAGTCCCCTACCCAAAGAATTTTTACCAAAATTTACCATCTTCAAAAAGCCTTCGGGAAAAATAGTTTTGGCCTTGTCCGGTCGACCGGCCCAGTCGACTGACATGCACCGCTGTGCATGTGTGCACTTCGGTCAAACGACCGGTCGACCGCGAAAGAGAGTTGTGCTCTCTGTTTTTCCCCAGTCGACCGTACCGGTCGACCGACAGAGAGTTTCACTCTTTGGTTGAGACCTCGGTCGACCGTCCCGGTCGACCGTCTTCTCAACGGTCAGAAATTTGACCGTTGACGGTCGACCGGCCCGGTCGACTGGCTTCAGTCAGAAAGTTCTGACAGACTCCAACAGCTATATTTTTCTGACCAGTTTTGTGTTGGGTTTCTCCCCAACGACTCTTTTGACCTTTGTAAGTCATTTTCCATCCCCTATAAATAGTGGGAGGTTTCTTCAACCATTTACACAAGATTTACAAGCAAAAATCAAAGTTTTCAAAAGCTTAGCCTTTAGCAAAAGATTTTCAATTGTGCTAAAATTTCTAACCCTTTACTTGAAGCAATCCTCTACTTCTCTCTAGTCTTTGTGCACTACACAATCCCAAAGATATCATCTCCTCATCTTGGTTATAGGGTTGTGCAAGTGAGCTTTTTGGTGTGGTCAAGTGTTGATCACCTCTTTCTTCATTGTGAGAAGTTGTAGAGGCATCGGCCTCAAGCGAGCAAGTGTTGCTCCAAGTTGGTGTTGCGGCGCCGCGAGAGATAGGACAAGTGTGTCCTTGAATTGACGATCTAGTGGGATCACCAATAGTGAAAATCCTTCGTGTGTCGAAGGCGGGGACGTAGAGCGTGGCTCGAACCTCGGAAAAATCTTCGTGTTTGCGATTGTCCACTTTTCTCTAAACTTTATCTCTCTTTTACTTGTTCTATTAATTGCCTATTTACTTGCAAGTTCTTTTAATTGTGCTTATTGCTTAAATAGTTTTTAAATCAGCAATATTTGATCATTAGTATAGCCATCACCTATTCACCCCCCTCTAGGTGATTTCAATTGGTATCAGAGCCTAACCCTTGCATTTGGTTTAACCACCTTAGGGAGATCCTCATATTTGGCTATATCTATTTGTTGCATTTCTATTTGTTGTGCATTTCTCTTATATTCATGGCATCTGTTGATTTTTCTAGCATCAAGTCCCCACCTAAATTGATGGTTTGAACTTCCCTATTTGGAAGGTCAAAATGAACCTCTTTCTAAAATTCCTAGGAGTTAGAGTTGCTAGGGCCATCACCAAAGATTTCATTTAACCTCTCACCGATGAGAGAACATGGTCCGAAGATACCACTAAGGACTATGAGGTCAATGCTAGAGCCCAATATGCATTAACCCAAGCTTTAAATGAAGATGACCTCTCACGCATCATTAATTGTAAATCGGCATTTGAAGTTTGAAATGTTCTTATTGTGACTCATGAGGGAACGTCTCAAGTCAAGAGATCCAAAATTGACTTGCTTCGTTCTCATTATGAGAATTTTTATATGCTTGAAAATGAATGAATTGATGACATGCTCACCCGTTTCACCAAAATAACTAATGCTATATCTTCTTTAGGTGACACGATTGATAATGACCAAAAGATCCGGAAGGTCATTCAAGCTCTTCCCAAATCTTGGGAAGTGAAGACAACCACCCTCAAGGAGCTCAAAGATAGGGAGGAGATGGACTTCTCCGGCTTCATCGGTAATCTCAAAACACATGAGATGGAGATGAAAGTTAGAGAAGAAAGGGAGGCGCCAAAGAAGAAAGCCCTTGCTTTCAAAGCCGCTCCATCCACCCATGATGAGGAAGATTCATCGGAGGACTACAATGAAGATTTTGCCATGCTCATAAGGAAGGTGGGCAAAATGTTCTACAAGAAGGGTAGACAAAGCAATTTCCGAAGAGGGAAACCTCAAGGGAGATTTGAAAGAAAAAGAGAGGAACCGGGTCCTTGTTATCATTGCAAGAAGACGGGACACCTCATAGCCGAGTGCCCCTCTCTACAAGCTACTACCTCCAAGAACGGGCCAAAGAAGAAGAAGGCGATGGTGGCCACATGGGATGACACGGAGTCGGAATCCGAAGAGGAGATCGACGCTGCGCACATGTGCTTCATGGCACAACGTGAGGAAGCTACCAAGGTATATCTAAAAAACTCTATAGATGATGATGATTTAACCATGGATGAGCTTGCACACTTTTTGAAGAGCTTCAAAGTAGATATGAACTTTCACAAGCTCAAAATAAGAAATTGAAAAAGGAAAATGATTCTTTGAAAATTAAATTTGAACATGTTTTGCAAGAGAAAAATGTTTTAACAAATTCTTTTGAAAAGATGAAAAAGGATTTTGAAAATTATAAAATAGCTTGTAAAGGAAAAAGTCCTATTTCTATTTGCAACAAAAATGAATTTTTAGAGATCCAAAAACGTGTTGAAGTTTTGGACTCAACCTTAATGAAGTATGCTTTTGATATATCTAAACTTACATCTAGATTTCCCAAAGGATTATCCCAAGGGAAACACTCTCATCATTCTCATGCTTCTAAATCACAAAAACATGCACACACACAAACATGCTTTTATGTATAGTAGTGATAGAATTTACACTTGCACTCATTGTGGCCGCAAAGGCCATTTAGAAAAATTTTGTTATGCTAAGCTAAACATTTTAAATAAAAATATTGGGTTCGACAAGATACTAACCCTATGGACCCAAAAAGATTTGGCTACCAAAAGACACACCGAATATAATTGATGCAGGTGGGTCATCATCCTCCAAGACTTAGGGGGAGATGGTGCCCGGGTGGTGGATGCATCAACGCTCAACGACCATATTGTCGCTTGCATCACTATCATGGAGGCACCCATTTTTGGAGAATGCCTTGGTTTGGTAATTTCTCCACATAAAGATTTTATTTTTCATACATAGGATTGCTAGTTTACTTTTATGTTATTGTGATATGTGTTATTGTAGTCTAGCATTTCTATTTTGTTTATATCTAGCCATATTTAAGATTATAGTCTTGTTTCTATGCCATATGATTTTTGTTCACATGTCTAGTTTTTGTTAAATGATTTATATGCATTTTGTCAAAATAAAGATTTATTTAAAACAATTTATTTAGAGAAAATAAATAGAGATGGCAATTGCGTGCCTCAACTCTTATCTAGAGGAATGACGAGGAGAAGTTCAGAATCCTTAACAGGGTATTCGGCTTCAACATCTCTTACTTATTGCTTTATTAATAAATTAGAATAAAAATTAAATAAATAAATAAATAGATTTTTGTTGTGTTTCTGGCCAAGAATGATTTAAAGTATTCTAAATATCTTTTTTATACATGTTTGCTGTAATGGTTATTTGAATTAAAGAAAACAAAAAAAAATTTTCAAACTGGCTTGCTCTGTGCTTTTTGGGCAAGACCGGTCGACTGGCCCGGTCGACCGATCTGGCCTGTCATAGGCACGGTCGACCGTAGCGGCCGACCGTTCTGGCCTGTTATAAAATTTTTATTTTATTCCCGTAGCCGTCGACCGAGCCGGTCGACCGGGCGACAGGGACCCAGTTTTTTTTTTTACCCTATCTATTTAAAGCCCTCTCTCATTATTTCCCTCATTCATCCGCCGACGCCTATTCTCCCTCATCTCTTCCAAAACCCTAACACTCCCCAAGCCTCTCTCAACCCTCTAAACTCAAAATCCTTTTCTAAAAATTTCGGATTCGCGTCTCAGGCTCCAGATCTTCTATTCTACGTGTGGATTTCTTCTGTTTCTTCTTCAAATTCAAGGTATAATCCTCCATAATTTTTGGTTTCGTTCCATAATCTAAAATCCTCCTATTCTCTTGCTTTATTCCCATATCTTTGTGTAGATCTAGCCTTCATATTGATTATCTTGTGTAGATCTAGCCTCTAAATTGATTTTCCCTCAAAATGTCAAAAAGAACTCGCTCTGAGAAAGGAAAATCTGCTCAAACCCTTCACATTCACCTCTTTTTGTTTCATCTCAAAGCCAATATAGATATATTGTTCTCTCCACTAAAAATATTAGTTCTGGTAGATGTGTGGTTGTAAAAGATTTTGAACATCTCAATTTAGCACACATTTTAAGAGCTAACTCTCTTGAAAATTTTCTTTCTATTAGGGAGCTAGTTTACCCCTCACTTGTTCCATATTTCTATACAAATCTTTCATTTGAATCCAATCAGATTAGGTCTAGAGTTCTGGGGAAAGATATAGACATCTCTCTCCAGGAATTTGCCCATCATCTTCACCTCCCCTGTGAGGGTGTAGATATTTACTCCCTAGATCTTCATGATTTTGTGTATCCGGACGGTGAGTCTGCCCTCACCGCTTCCACTCTGCTTCACGGGGATGACAACCCTGGTCTGGTTAGGAATGAGGAAGTTAAAAGATATACCCTTATTGCTCAAGTCCTAGCCAAAATTATTTTCTATAATCTCCTGCCTAAATCAGGAGAGTATAGCCATGCAAGGGGATCTGTTCCTTTGATTATCTACTGCCTTCTGCGAGGCATTAGAATAAATATCCCCAAGCTTATCATCTCCTTTATGACTTCGACCATATCCTTGTCCCTACTCGGCACTTGCCATTTGGAATGGTCATCACTCATTTGTTGAAGCAACTCCATTTTTATTTATCATCTAAAAGGTCTAGTGAACCTTCTGTTGACATCAAAAACACCCTTCTTAAGAGGATGTGTGTTGGGGTACGTCATCCTGCTCCCCCGCAGCAGCCTATTCCTTCAACTGTTCATGTCCCAGGCTCTTCTTCTGCTTCTGGCTCTTCAGCTCCATCCGATCTATACTCTATTTTATCCTCTGAGATGCGGGAGCACCGCGCTCAGTTATCCTCTGAGATGCAGGAGCTCCGAGTACAGTTATCCTCTGAGATGCAGGAGCATCGCGCACAGATTTCTGCTGAGATGGTAGCACATCGTCAGCAACTTTCTGAGGAGATGACCGCGCACTACCAGGGCCTGCGGAATGACATGGGCTATGTATGTGATTCCATCCGTTACTTGGAGTCACATCTTGGCGCATTCTTTCTGAGGCATGAGGTGCGGGCTCCTGATCCCACAGCGCATGCTCGGTCACTTCGTCCTACCGGACCTCCATTTTCGGCCAGGACTCCTGCTCCTCCAGCACCTCAGCCAGCTACAGCAGCAATTGATTCTGATGATGAGGCTTCTGATGAGGACGGTTCTGAGGATGGTTCTGAGGAGGATGGTTCAGATGAGAATGGCTCTGATTCGGATAAGGAGTGATTCCCCCCTTTTGATGATGTCAAAAAGGGGGAGAGACATTTGAGAGACTTTTGGGGCTACTATGTGTTTTTATATTTTTGGGCTACTATGTGTTTTTATATTTTGGGTTGTATTTGGATATATTTCTGTGGACATGTGTTTTTGTATTTTATGGATATGTGTTTTTGTTGCTTATGGACATGTGTTATTTGTGATTCTCTTTTTTATGACAGTTCTATTTTTCCTATCTCCATGGCATGTGTGATTGGCTATATTTGTGTCTTATATATCTATAATTTTATTTGATCCAATCACCTTCTTTGGAGGTTGGAGGACTTATTGGTTGGATGGAGGTAACCATGTATGCATACACCTATAATTCTGTATTTTTTGGTATGCATGGATGGTTGGCATGTGTATCAGTTTCATATCCTATATGCCTGTGTTTTGCATATATATCTCTTTTTGTGATCATTTTATATATGCATGTATTAAGGGGGAGCTTCACTTGAAGACTCCACCCAAAATATTTGTGATAACTCTATATGTTTTGTCATCATCAAAAAGGGGGAGATTTTGCCCCAAAGGCCATTAGCCCGACATTTTGATGATAACAAACCATATATAGTTATGTTTTAACAATTTTGTTTAAATGAGTTTCAGGTTAAAAATCCTAGTTTGTTTGACGGCTCCAACACAAGACTCACACTTTTGGAAGCCGCAAAGATTTGGATCCCAGAGCCAAGCACATAGGAGAGCTCCAGGATCAAACAAGATTGAAGACAAATTCAAGATTTGTATTTTTCATTTTAGTTAAGATTTTTAGTTCATTTTGTCAAAACCTAGATGATAGAGGTAGATTATTTTGGGATTGTCACACACACACTTTTCATATTGCTTCATGCCTATAAACCAATTTTCATATCAAGATTTCGAACCTCGTTTTGGAAAATCAAAGTTTGCAAAAATCATTTTGGAAAAACAAGTTTTTGGAAAAACAGTTTTTATTTGGAAAAAGGATTTTTGTCAAAATATAGTTCAAGTCTTTTTGGTGTTGGTCTATGATCACACCCTGATTTTTACAAGTCCTAGAACTCTATTTTGTAGTCCCCTATCCAAAGAATTTTTACTAAAATTTACCATCTTCAAAAAGCCTTTGGGAAAAACAGTTTGGCCTTGTCCGGTCGACCGGCCCAGTCGACCGACATGCACCGCTATGCATGTGTGCACTTTGGTCGACTGCGAAAGAGAGCTGTGCTCTCTGTTTTTACCCGGTCGACTGTACCGGTCGACCGACAGAGAGTTTCACTTTCTGGTTGAGACCTCGGTCGACCGTCCCGGTCGACCGTCTTCTCAATGGTCGGAAATCCGACCGTTGACGGTCGACCGGCTTCAGTCAGAAAGTTCTGACAGACTCCAACAGCTATATTTTTCTGACCAGTTTTGTGTTGGGTTTCTCCCCAATGATTCTTTTGACCTTTGTAAGTCATTTTTCATCCTCTATAAATAGTGGGAGGTTTCTTCAACCATTTACACAAGATTTACAAGTAAAATCAAAGTTTTTAAAAGCTTATCCTTTAGCAAAAGATTTTCAACTGAGCCAAAATTTCCAACCCTTTACTTGAAGCAATCCTCTACTTCTCTCTAGTCTTTGTGCACTACACAATCCCAAAGATATCATCTCCTCATCTTGGTTATAGGGTTGTGCAAGTGAGCTTTTTGGTGTGGTCAAGTGTTGATTACCTCTTTCTTCATTGTGAGAAGTTGTAGAGGTATCGGCCTCAAGCGAGCAAGTGTTGCTCCAAGTTGGTGTTGCGGCGCCGCGAGAGATAGAACAAGTGTGTCCTTGTATTGACGATCCAGTGGGATCACCAATAGTGGAAATCCTTCGCGTGTCGAAGGCGGGGACGTAGAGCGTGGCTTGAACCTCGGAAAAATCTTTGAGTTTGCGATTGTCTACTTTTCTCTAAACTCTATCTCTCTTTTACTTGTTCTGTTAATTGCCTATTTACTTGCAAGTTCTTTTAATTGTGCTTATTGCTTAAATAGTTTTTAAATCCGCAATATTTGAACATTAGTATAGCCATCACCTATTCAACCCCCCTCTAGGTGATTTCAATTGGTATCAGAGCCTAACCTTTGCATTTGGTTTAACCACCTTAGGGAGATCCTCATATTTGACTATATCTATTTGTTGCATTTCTATTTCTTGTTCATTCTCTTATATTCATGGCATATGTTGATTTTTCTAGCATCAAGTCCCCACCTAAATTTGATGGTTTGAACTTCCCTATTTGGAAGGTCAAAATGAACCTCTTTCTAAAATCCCTAGGAGTTAGAGTTCCTAGGGCCATCACCAAAGATTTCATTGAACCTCTCACCGATGAGAGAACATGGTCCGAAGATACCACTAAGGACTATGAGGCCAATGCTAGAGTCCAATATGCATTAACCCAAGCTTTAAATGAAGATGACCTCTCACGCATCATTAATTGTAAATCGGCATTTGAAGTTTAGAATGTTCTTATTGTGACTCATGAGGGAACGTCTCAAGTCAAGAGATCCAAAATTGACTTGCTTCGTTCTCAATATGAGAATTTTTATATGCTTGAAAATGAATGCATTGATGACATGCTCACCCGTTTCACCAAGATAACTAATGCTCTATCTTCTTTAGGTGACACGATTGATAATGACCAAAAGATCCGGAAGGTCATTCAAGCTCTTCCCAAATCTTGGGAAGTGAAGGCAACCACCCTCAAGGAGCTCAACGATAGGGAGGAGATGGACTTCTCCGGCTTCATCGGCAATCTCAAAACACATGAGATGGAGATGAAAGTTAGAGAAGAAAGGGAGGCGCCAAAGAAGAAAGCCCTTGCTTTCAAAGCCGCTCCATCCACCCATGATGAGGAAGATTCATCGGAGGACTATGATGAAGATTTTGCCATGCTCATAAGGAAGGTGGGCAAAATGTTCTACAAGAAGGGTAGACAAAGCAATTTCTGAAGAGGAAAACCTCAAGGGAGATTTGAAAGAAAAAAAGAGGAACCGGGTCCTTATTATCATTGCAAGAAGACGGGACACCTCATAGCCGAGTGCCCCTCTCTACAAGCTACTGCCTCCAAGAACGGGCCAAAGAAGAAGAAGGCGATGGTGGCCACATGGGATGACACGGAGTCGAAATCCGAAGAGGAGATCGACGCTGCGCACAAGTGCTTCATGGCACAAGGTGAGGAAGCTACCAAGGTATATCTAGAAAACTCTATATATGATGATGATTTAACCATGGATGAGCTTGCACACTTTTTTGAAGAGCTTCAAAGTAGATATGAACTTTCACAAGCTCAAAATAAGAAATTGAAAAAGAAAATGATTCTTTGAAAGTTAAATTTGAACATGTTTTGCAAGAGAAAAATGTTTTAACAAATTCTTTTGAAGAGATGAAAAAGGATTTTAAAAATTATAAAATAGCTTGTAAAGGAAAAAGTCCTATTTCTATTTGCAATAAAAATGAATTTTTAGAGATCCAAAACGTGTTGAAGTTTTGGACTCAACCTTAAAGAAGTATGCTTTTGATATATCTAAACTTGCATCTAGATTTCCCAAAGGATTATCCCAAGGGAAACACTCTCATCATTCTCATGCTTCTAAATCACAAAAAACATGCACACACGCACAAACATGCTTTTATGTATAGTAGTGATAGAATTTACACTTGCACTCATTGTGGCCGCAAAGGTCATTTAGAAAAATTTTGTTATGCTAAGCTAAACATTTTAAATAAAAATATTTGGGTTCGACAAGATACTAACCCTATGGACCCAAAAAGATTTGGGTACCAAAAGACACACCGAATATAATTGATGCAGGCGGGTCGTCATCCTCCAAGACTTAGGGGGAGATGGTGCCTGGGTGGTGGATGCATCAACGCTCAACGACTATATCGTCGCTTGCATCACTATCATGGAGGCACCCATTTTTGGAGAATGCCTTGGTTTGGTAATTTCTCCACATAAAGATTTTACTTTTCATACATAGGATTGCTAGTTTTCTTTTATGTCATTGTGATATGTGTTATTGTAGTCTAGCATTTTTATTTTGTTTATATCTATGCCATATTTAAGATTATAGTCTTGTTTCTATGCCATATGATTTTTGTCCACATGTCTAGTTTTTGTTAAATGATTTATATGCATTTTGTCAAAATAAAGATTTATTTAAAATAATTTATTTAGAGCAAATAAATAGAGATGGCAATTGCGCGCCTCAACTCTTATCTATAGGAATGACGAGGAGAAGTTCAGAACCCTTAACAGGGTATTCGGCTTCAACATCTCTTACTTATTGCTTTACTAATAAATTAGAATAAAAATTAAATAAATAAATAAATATATTTTTGTTGTTTTTCTTGCCAAGAATGATTTAAAGTATTCTAAATATGTTTTTTTTATACATGTTTGCTGTAATGGTTATTTGAATTAAAGAAAACAAAAAAAAAATTCAAACTGGCTTGCTCTGTGCTTTTGGGCAAGACCGGTCGACCGGCCCGGTCGACCGATCTGGCCTGTCATAGGCACGGTCGACCGTAGCGGCCGACCGTTCTGGCCTGTTATAAAATTTTTATTTTATTCCCTTAGCCGGTCGACCGAGCCGGTCGACCGGGCGACGGGGACCCAGTTTTTTTTTACCCTATCTATTTAAAGCCCACTCTCATTATTTCCCTCATTCATCCGCCGACGCCTCTTCTCCCTCATCTCTTCCAAAACCCTAACACTCCCCAACCCTCTCTCAACCCTCTAAACTCAAAATCCTTTTCTAAAAATTTCATATTCGCGTCTCAAGCTCCAGATCTTCTATTCTACGTGTGGATTTCTTGTGTTTCTTCTTCAAATTCAAGGTATAATCCTCCATAATTTTTGGTTTCGTTCCATAATCTAAAATCCTCCTATTCTCTTGCTTTATTCCCATATCTTTGTGTAGATCTAGCCTTCATATTGATTATCTTGTGTAGATCTAGCCTCTAAATTGATTTTCCCTCAAAATATCGAAAAGAACTCGCTCTGAGAAAGGAAAATCTGCTCAAACCCCTTCACATTCACCTCTTTTTGTTTCATCTCAAGCCCAATATAGATATATTATTCTCTCCACTAAAAATATTAGTTATGGGCGATGTGTGGTTGTAAAAAATTTTAAACATCTCAATTTAGCACACATTTTAAGAGCTAACTCTCTTGAAAATTTTCTTTCTATTAGGGAGCTAGTTTACCCCTCATTTGTTCCATATTTCTATACAAATCTTTCATTTGAATCCAATCAGATTAGGTCTAGAGTTCTGGGGAAAGATATAGACATCTCTCTCAAGGAATTTGCCCATCATCTTCACCTCCCCTGTGAGGGTGTAGATATTTACTCCCTAGATCTTCATGATTTTATGTATCCGGACGGTGAGTCTGCCCTCACCGCTTCCACTCTGCTTCACGGGGATGACAACCCTGGTCTGGTTAGGAATGAGGAAGTTAAAAGATATACCCTTATTGCTCAAGTCCTAACCAAAATTATTTTCTATAATCTCCTGCTTAAATCAGGAGAGTATAGCCATGCAAGGGGATCTGTTCCTTTGATTATCTACTGCCTTCTGCGAGGCATTAGAATAAATATCCCCAAGCTTATCATCTCCTTTATGACTTCTGACCATATCCTTGTCCCTACTCGGCACTTGCCATTTGGAATGGTCATCACTCATTTGTTGAAGCAACTCCATTTTGATCTATCATCTGAAAGGTTTAGTGAACCTTCTGTTGACATCAACAACACCCTTCTTAAGAGGATGCGTGTTGTGGTACGTCATCCTGCTCCCCCGCAGCAGCCTATTCCTCCAGCTGTTCATGTCCCAGGCTCTTCTTCTGCTTCTGGCTCTTCAGCTCCATCCGATCTATACTCTATTTTATCCTCTGAGATGCGGGAGCACCGCACTCAGTTATCCTCTGAGATGCAGGAGCTCCGAGCACAGTTATCCTCTGAGATGTAGGAGCATCGCGCACAGATTTCTGCTGAGATGGTAGCACATCGTCAGCAACTTTCTGAGGAGATGACCGCGCACTACCAGGGCCTGCGGAATGACATGGGCTATGTATGTGATTCCATCCGTTACTTGGAGTCACATCTTGGCGCATTCTTTCTGAGGCATGAGGTGCGGGCTCCTGATCCCACAGAGCATGCTCGGCCACTTCCTCCTACCGGACCTCCATTTTCTGCCAGGACTCCTGCTCCTCCAAGCACCTCAGCCAGCTACAGCAGCAATTGATTCTGATGAGGAGGCCTCTGATGAGGACGGTTCTGAGGATGGTTCTGAGGAGGATTGTTCAGATGAGAACGGCTCTGATTCGGATGAGGAGTGATTCCCCCCCTTTGATGATGTCAAAAAGGGGGAGAGACATTTGAGAGACTTTTGGGGCTACTATGTGTTTTTATATTTGGGGCTACTATGCGTTTTTCTATTTTGGGTTGTATTTGGATATATTTCTGTGGACATGTGTTTTTGCATTTTATGGATATGTGTTTTTGTTGCTTATGGACATGTGTTATTTGTGATTCTCTTTTTTATGACAGTTCTATTTTTCCTATCTCCATGGCATGTGTGATTGGCTATATTTGTGTCTTATATATCTATACTTTTATTTGATCCAATCACCTGCTTTGGAGGTTGGAGGACTTATTGGTTGGATGGAGGTAACCATGTATGCATACACCTATAATTCTGTATTTTTTGGTATGCATGGATGGTTGGTGATAGGGAAAAGAATAGTGGAGTAGAATTCACACAGATATTCAACAAAAGAGAGAAGGTTTAGAGCCAACCTTAGGTGCTTAATCACTCCGAAGTGTATTCACAATGTGTAATGTACTCCTTTCCAAATCACCATAGTAGCATAAGCTATACGGGTCGATCCTCGAGGAGAGCTCACGATGGAAGCTTTACGGTTCGATTATTGAAGAAAGACAAACGAAAGTTCTTCTTTGTTTCAAAAGAATGAAAAAGACATGGAAAAATAGGTGAAAGAATTGGTTGTGGTTTTGTACATGAAAGTAAAAACGATGAAAGGAGAATGAAAAGAATTTGAAAACAAGAATTGCTTTTAGGAAGAAAACTAAAGTAGAGAAAACTTGCAAAAGACTTGTAGAATGGAAAAAGCCATGACTAGCTAACCTTACTAACTTACTAACTTGCTAATCTCCGTTAGGGTAAAGCATGCCTCATGTTGATTCATCGGCAAGTGTTTGTCTTGCTTGTTGGTCAAGTTACTTTCCCCTTTGATGGATGGGTGATCATCTTGGACTTGTCTTGTAGCCTCATTGATTTCATCGGCTCTCAAGATAGAATTTCATGGTGGAATCGGGGAGTGTCACTCAAGGGATGCTAAGGAAGAAGATACAAAATTCATTAGACATTCAAGGCCATACAACAAGTTAGCATTGAAGTAAGAAAGTTGTACAACAAATAGCATATGTTTGGTGTTCCATCTCCATGTTCTATCGAGGCACTTGTTCTAAGACAAGGCTCTAAATGAGGCACACATGAATCATATGGAGAATTACAACAAGAGATTGCCAAGAATGAAAGTAACCCATCGGGGATGAAAAAGACTCAACATTTGCAAGATTAAGAATTAGCATTCACCCAAGAGTTAGAAGTTAGAAAGATTAGTTGTTAGCTTGTCATGTTAGAAGAAGTTAGCTATCCATTACAATAAAGAGAAAACAACAAGACATCATGCTATGAAAGTAAAGCTTGAATGAAATAAAGCAAGTAACGAAAAGCGCTAGAAATTGCAAAAGAAAAGAAAGTAGATTTGATTAATCCTTGCTCCAAGTTGTCACACCTTGAGTACAAGCTTTCACTCTCACTATCTCTCTCTTGCAGAATTTCTAGGAGGAAGAAGAAGACTAAGAGCAATAAAACCTAGAGAAAAACTAAAAATTACAAGCTCTTTCCTCTATTCTCTCATCTTTCTCTTGCACTGGCCCTGATGGTCTATTTATAGGCCTTAGAGAAGAAGGCTCCAGAATCCAGACAGCTGGATCAAATCTCGGGCTTAACGGCCAGATAACTGCCGCGGAACCGCAGCTAGAGCCGCGTTTCCGCGGCAGAATCTAGGCCGTTATGCCAGCGATTTCTGTTGCTGGTTTGTTACAGGTTGTTATCCACGTTGGCGCTTCTAGAAGGCTGACTGGGCACATGGATGAATCCAGAAACTGGGCTATTCTTTTGGGCTTCTCTTTAGGCCTTTAATTAATCCTTTTATTCTTAATATTTACATGGATTTGTGGGCCTCTTCTCCATTAAAATATGGACCTGCAAAAATAGAGAGAAAAGGAGTAAAAAACATATTTTTATTAATATTATGCATCGTATAGAGGTGGAAGATGATGCAAAAATGAACTACAATCACACCCCCATACCTAGCTTTTGCTCGTCCCTGAGCAAAAAAGAAAGAAAAGAAAAATCCTAACTAGATTATTACACCACTTTCGTAGGTGACACGATTGCACTGAGCACGTGCAACAAGCCGTTAAACCTCTAGGTTACCCTAGAGGAGGAGTGTTGTCTCCTAAGGGTTTTCAGCGGATTGCACCCACAAAATCCATAAAGAAAAATAAAAGTGTTAGTGAAAATTTTGATCCATGTTTTAAAGATTCTTACTTGAGTTATAGGTTTCAGGTTACCCTAAACTTGTCATTCCTCTTATAAGCGTCTATTTAGAGTTTTGTTTTCAACTTAGGTTAAGTTTTTAAGGAAGAGATCAAAAACCAGATTTTGCATCAATCCTAGTATATATACATCTATAAATATGAAGGATCATTCTTAGACTAAGTTTATTTATTTACTGATATATATAACAATATATATATATTTTATATACAGTATTTAATTATTTACATTTCCTTAGATTCCTTAGGCTTTCTAATTTACCCTTGTAACGAGCCTCTTACCGATGACTCCCAAACCAGTCGGTCTTAGTGCACCAGATGAGAAAACATCCCTCGGGTTCGATGACTCAAGTAAATTAGGCCATGAATACTAAGGACTTAACCACCTTTAGTCGTGACTTGTCATGCTTCTTGAGGCACGGCTAACCAGCTTAATTAGTGGCTAAGTATTTATTTAGTTATTTATATATATATATATATTTCTTTTTTTATTTTATTTTTATATATATGTAAATAAAGTCACAATGTCTTTGATTAATCCCTCAATATGTTTAATGTATATATATCCTAAAGAAAGAATTAAAATCTAGTTATCTTTCTTATCCTTTTTTACTTAACCTAAAAATCCAACAAAACTCCTCTTTTTAACTTATAATTAGAAATCATAGTTAAGAGCTTCCTTAATCCCTAAAGTCAAGCTTTGATTCTTTAAACATGGATCAAGAATTTCCCTTTTTTATATATATATATTTTTATTATATTTTGTTAAAGAAAAAGAAAAATCTAAAAGAAAATAAAAAATCTACAAAGAAAACGAAAATCCTAAAAAATAAAAATAAAAAGCCTAAAAAGAAAATGAAAATCCTAAAAATAAAAATAAAAAGCCTAAAAAGAAAATAAAAATCCTAGGTTAGAATCTACCCCCCCATACTTATCTCATGCATTGTCCTCAATGTATGCAAGATAAAAAGATGCATGAAATAGGTAAAAGGTATGAAATCACTCCCTCCGTCTCTTTGGACTAGCGGTGGTGCTGGGTCCAGCCGACTGAGATCGCCGCAACCCCGTCTCAATGCGGTCCAACCTAGAGGATTGCTCCTCCACCTTCTTCCTAAGTCTTACCTGCCCCCTAAAAAATTTCTCCATGCCCTTCCAGATGGTGGACATGAAGGCACGTGAATCGGTTGGGGGTTCCTGATGCCAAAATTCAGGTTCATCTTCATCCTCTAAACTTTCCTCCGAAGAGGACTCCACTGGTATATCTTCGGGCTGGACACTAGGAGTCCAAACCGCGTGCAAATAGCTGTTATAGGAGCTGGTGGGTCGCTCATGTGTCACAAACACTCGGTCAAAGGAATCAAATACGGCGTCCGGTAGGAAAGTCCTACACAGACGCGTAATCAGAATAGGGTGGGAGTGTTTGGCACCCCGAGGGCGGGAGGAGTTGGCAATGATCGCGTGGAAGATGGTCTTGTTTAAACAGACCGTGTGTTGCCTAGTCATCAAATCGTGAATTATTTGCAACACCGGGCGGTTGAATGAAGTTGTGTGGTCCAGCCCTAAAATGTTACGTTGGATCCAGCGTCCAACGCAGTGTACATTCCTAAAGGTAGTGCTGGCCTTAAGCCCACGGTCCTGCTCAGTGCAGCGAGCCCCCATGAGTGTCATATAATCGATCAGTGGGAGGGGATCGCTGTGCTGTGGGTGAATGGGGACATGTGTGTGTTCCTTAGGAAGAGGAAGAGTGATGAACAAGTCGCCCAAGGGCATGTGTACGGTGAATTGGTATGTGTGTGTGTCAATAGATGCATGGTCAATATTAGTGTAGAACATTGTCACCAATTCGGGACAATAAAAGGCATCATTTTCAGAGTTATCGTACACTAACGTATACCAATCCCAAGCCCTAATTCGATCTAGAAACATATGGCCATACCCATTCGGATCACATAATATTTTCCCTAAGTCTTTCTCAGCAAATATCAAAGGTGCCATGCTAATAATCTAGGATCAAAGCAATAAAATTGGAGAGATCAAGATTCAAACCGCCCCCGGAATTCGTGGGGGGAAACAAATCTCGATCTTGCAGAGGGCACAGGAGATGGATTCGGGAAGATGTGGCACCAGATCGGCCACCAGGGAACAAAATCGATCAGTGAAGACTTTGGCGGCGCTCCAGAAACGTTAGTATAGCCGCGGATCTGCGGCTCTGGTCGCGGAGTCGCGGCTTTCTTGGAGAAGCAGAGGATCGGAAAAATTTGGTGAGGCGGCGCTTTGAGAGGGGTTTCAGATCTGAGGTTGATTTTGCGTTTGAGGGAGTAGAAGTGGGTTAAAGAGGATATTTATAGGAGGGAAAAGATTGGGAGTTCCACTTTTATCCCTTGGTAAAAAGATATTTACAAACCTAGGGACTTGAAATTTTAAAAGAAGGAGTTTGACCCTAGGGAAAAAGAGTTATGGAGAAACCTAGGGTTTTGAGGGATTTGAATTTTGAAAGTTGTAGAACTCTTTTAAAGGAATTTGCACAAAAGTCCCTCATTTTCTTCTTTTTTTTATATATTTATTTACAAAAAGTGTACAAAAACTATTTACAAGGAATATGTACAAGTGTGTCCATTGCCTAAGCTTTTCTTTGGTCGTTTCCCTCTAGCCCGTTTCCCATCGTTCCAGTGTGTTTGTTTGCGCGGGCTCAGTTGGGAAACGAGTGCAATTATTTTCTGAGCCTTAGGCATTTCCAGTCTCAATGGCTTATTGTTATTCATCCTCATTTCACCACAAGGTTCACTGAAAATTTCTTCATCACCACTTTTTTCACTCAGAACTTCTTCATTCCCAATGTTAAGAAATTCCAGCTCTTCTCCATACAAATCCTCAAAACTAAGGTCAACATCTTCCTTCAAAGTTGTACAATTAGTTAACCGACCCCGGGTTGGCTCATCCAGACACATGATTTCATCAGTGAAGAGGTTTTCAAAAGTTATATCAATTGGAGGTTCTTGAATCATATCCTCATGGGATACATTCACAGTTGGCTCACTGAAAGTGAAGATATCCAAATCAACTTTCCCCTTTTGAAAGGGTACTCGGATAACAAGATTTTCCACTTCAAGAGAATCACAAACTTGTGGCTCATCTTTACTTTTTTCCTCACAATTGTTTCTGACAAAGTTAACCTCAAATGTTTGATCTTTAATCCTACGAGGTTGCATGCTGAAGACATTCAATTCTCTCGTCATATCCCCAAAAGTTATCCTCATTGACTCATTCCTGCAATTTATGATGGCATTTGCTGTGGCCAGGAATGGTCGTCCCAAGATGACAGAAGTTTGAGCCCTATGATTGGTATTAGACACAGGTTGTGTCTCAAGAACTACAAAATCCACAGGGTAAATGAACTCCCCAACTCTGACAAGGACATCGTAAATTTCCCCTTGGGTCTCTTGACAGAGCGATCAGCCAGTTGATCGTCATTTGGGTCGGGTGGAGATCAACTAACCCTAATTGTTGGTACACAGAAAAAGGCAGGAGATTGATACTGGCCCCCAAATCAAGTAGTGCCCTATTGATGGTAGTCTGTCCTATGACACAAGATATGGTCGGGCTCCCTGGGTCCTTGTATTTGACAGGAATGGGCCCAGTGAACAACTCACTGATGTGTAATGCCAGGAAGACTTTCTTAGGGACTTGTGTTTTCCTCTTCTTGGTGCACATTTCCTTTAATAATTTTGCATATGATGGCACTTGTTGTATGGCATCAAGAAGAGGGACATTGATTTGGATCTTGTTAAACATTTCTCGTATCTTCTCCATATGAGCATTCAACTTGTGATTTGTAAGCCTATTTGGAAATGGTGCCATAGGCTTATAAGGTTGCTCATCGATTTTTTCTTTTCCCTTGGCTTTTGATGGCTCAGTACTAGAAGATGGATTGTCAGAAGTTGGTTGTACTGGAACTGGAGGGGTTGACTTTGGTACTGGATGGGATGGTTGAGTAGAAACCCTATTATCTACCTGTTGTCCAGATCTCAGGATATGAATAGCGTTGCAATGACTGGGGCCCATGTCTTCCACTTCATGCAAAGGGAAGTGATTTTTGGGATTGGGCATTGGCTGACTTGGAAACATTCCTTTTTGTCTCTCATTGAAAGAATTATTCAGTTGCCCAATTTGGACCTGTACTTTGTTCATATCCTGTTGATGGTTCTTCTTTCTATCATCTTTTCCAACTTGATAGTTTGTCATCTGAATCATTCTGGGGTGGATGTTGGTGATATGGAGACTGGAAGTGTGTTTGATAGTGTGGTGGGCTCCGATAGGATTGTGATTGTGGTGGAATTTGATATGGATGAAAATTCGGTGAATTACGATTGAGACTGTGTTGGTGAGACTGAGCATTATATGGATGTGGAAATGGTGGCCTATGTTGCTCAGGACCAGACTGACTCCACAAAAGATTTGGATGGTTTCGCCATCCCGGGTTGTATGTACTGGAGTATGGATTGTGATTGGTCTGGTGAAAGTGGCATTCGTATTCTCCTGATATGATTGAGACTGGTATATAGGACACTCCTCGAAGACATGGTTGAGGTCATGACAATAGGTACAACCCGGTTTGACAACAGGTGATGGGTTGACCTGATTAACAACAGAATGTTCCCTTGACTCAAGCAGTTCTATCCTCTTCATTAATTGTGTGATCTTAGCCTTAGCAGCTATGGAGGATTCTATGGAATGCATACCAGTTCTGGAAGTGATGGGAGTGGGTTTATCAGGGCATGACTCCCACTGAATTCTTTTTTCAGCTAAGGCTTCAAAGAGATCCCACCCCTGGTTCTCATCTTTCTTCAAAAATTCCCTTGGCACATGGATTCAAGGAGTGTTTTCGTTGGTAATCAAGTTCGTCATAGATAATTTGGCATTGCCGCCATTTCTCTATGCCATGATGAGGACATAAGGCTAGGAGGTCTTTGAAACGCTCAAAATATTTCCAGAAGGGTTCGTTTGATTCCTGCTTGAATTGCATGATGTTTTTTCGCATGAGGGCTGTCTTGTGAATGGGGTAAAATTTCTTAAGAAAGACCTTTACAAAATCATCCCATGAAGATATCGAACTGGCGGGAAGATTGTAAAGCCATTTCTTAGCTAAGTCTTTCAGTGCAAAAGGTATGAACCTTAACCTAACAGCATCCTCAGTCAATTGGGAAATTCTCATCATTACGCATACTTCTTCAAACTCTCGAATGAAGAAGTATGCGTCCTCAGACTCTAAACCATGGAATCGGGGAAGTGTATTGATGAATTGTGGTTTCAGCTCAAAATGATTTCCATTTGTAACAGGGAGAAGAATGCATGACGGAAGCGAAGTGCGAATCGGGTAGAATCTATCTTGAAGCGAAACGTTGTTTTCCATTATTGGGTTTGTGTCAAGAGGTGGTGTGTGTGCAAGTGTAGACAATCTAACAAGTCTTGCAGAATTTGAATCCCGGAACCACTCTTGCATGTACAATCACAAACAACGTTCACCGATCACACCAGCGAAAAGAAAAAATGAAATAACAAACAATAAAAGAAAAAATCAATCTCAAGCTATCTAGGGTACCTGGACCTAGACGACTCCTAACTGTTCGATGAACTAAAGAAGGTTGTTGCTTGAATCAGACCACAGCTAATCAGCCAGGTAGGGGCAAAATACGGTGGGAGGTATCCGTGCGTAAGCAACGGGCCTTAATTACGCCAAACCACGGTATCTTCGAGGCTTAACCTCTTAATCCCCTACCTTAGACACTGATTTGACTGGAGTATGACTAAAAAAAATAACTTCCAACTTCAGCCGATCTCCTACTTAGTCCGGATGTCCCTAGGGCCAACGTCTATCAGATTTTATTACAAGCTTGGGATTGTGAGTGCTTGGAAAATGATTTTTGGGCCAAGGAAAGGGTGATGAAATCCCCCACCTTATCTTATTTACGGGGTGATGCCCTTAAAATCAGTTTGGTGCAAGTGTACAGTATAAGCAAACAAGGTTCACTCAAAGCGATATAAATCAACCAAGAAGTGAGTCCTAATCGATATGCAATGCGCACGTACCTTGCTCCAGCACTCTTCAACAGTAAAGTAAATGAATTGAAAAGTCACGTGCCTAAAAATGCAAATGTCTAATCAATTTTTTACTTTGCAACCAATATTTTACTGTTGATTATTAGCAGGAATATGGTGAAGCATACAAGAATTTAGTACTGCAGCAGCTGTATTTTTGCAGAGCAAGCAACCCTGCAGAAAACTGTTAGTAGTTCACTCCTCTTTGCCGCGGATCCGCGGCTTTGGCCGTGGAATCGTGGCAAATAAGAGGGCAACGGGTCTCTGCTTTCTAGAGCAGAGGCCCAGGGCCACTTATATGTCACTGCAATGCTAGTTTTCCTGTTTCTTCACCTGTAACCTGCAATAGAGAAGAAAGTTCGTTTAGTTCTTCAATTGAATGAAAACCATTGTTGTCCCCGGCAACGACGCCAAAAATTTGATAGGGAAAAGAATAGTGGAGTAGAATTCGCACAGATATTCAACAAAAGAGAGAAGGTTTAGAGTCAACCTTAGGTGCTTAATCACTCCGAAGTGTATTCACAATGTGTAATGTACTCCTTTCCAAATCACCGTAGTAGCATAAGCTATACGGGTCGATCCTCGAGGAGAGCTCACGATGGAAGCTTTACGGTTCGATTATTGAAGAAAGACAAATGAAAGTTCTTCTTTGTTTCAAAAGAATGAAAAAGACATAGAAAAATAGGTGAAAGAATTGGTTGTGATTTTGTACATGAAAGTAAAAACGATGAAAAGAGAATGAAAAGAATTTGAAAACAAGAATTGCCTTTAGGAAGAAAACTAAAGTAGAGAAAACTTGCAAAAGACTTGTAGAATGGAAAAAGCCATGACTAGCTAACCTTACTAACTTGCTAACTTGCTAATCTCCGTTAGGGTGAAGCATGCCTCATGCTGATTCATCGGCAAGTGTTTGTCTTGCTTGTTGGTCAAGTTACTTTCCCTTTGATGGATGGGTGATCATCTTGGACTTGTCTTGTAGCCTCATTGATTTCATCGGCTCTCAAGATAGAATTTCATGGTGGAATCGGGGAGTGTCACTCAAGGGATGCTAAGGAAGAAGATACAAAATTCATTAGACATTCAAGGCCATACAACAAGTTAGCATTGATGTAAGAAAGTTGTACAACAAATAGCATATGTTTGGTGTTCCATCTCCATGCTCCATCAAGGCACTTGTTCTAAGATAAGGCTTTAAATGAGGCACACATGAATCATATGGAGAATTACAACAAGAGATTGCCAAGAATGAAAGTAACCCATCGGGGATGAAAAAGACTCAACATTTGCAAGATTAAGAATTAGCATTCACCCAAGAGTTAGAAGTTAGCAAGATTAGTTGTTAGCTAGTCATGTTAGAAGAAGTTAGCTATCCATTACAATAAAGAGAAAACAACAAGACATCATGCTATGAAAGTAAAGCTTGAATGAAATAAAGCAAGTAATGAAAAGCGCTAGAAATTGCAAAAGAAGAGAAAGTAGATTTGATTAATCCTTGCTCCAAGTTGTCACACCTTGAGTACAAGCTTTCACTCTCTCATTATCTCTCTCTTGCAGAATTTCTAGGAGGAAGAAGAAGACTAAGAGCAATAAAACCTAGAGAAAAACTAAAAATTACAAGCTCTTTCCTCTATTCTCTCCTCTTTCTCTTGCGCTGGCCCTGATGGTCTATTTATAGGCCTCAGAGAAGAAGGCTCCAGAATCCAGAGAGCTGGATCAAATCTCGGGCTCAACGGCCAGATAACTGCCGCGGAACCGCGGCCAGAGCCGCGTTTTCGCGGAAGAATCTAGGCCGTTATGCCAGCGATTTCTGTTGCTGGTTTGTTACAGGTTGTTATCCACGTTGGCGCTTCTAGAAGGCTGACTGGGCGCATGGATGAATCCAGAAACTGGACTATTCTTTTGGGCTTCTCTTTAGGCCTTTAATTAATCCTTTTATTCTTGATATTTACATGGATTTGTGGGCCTCTTCTCCATTAAAATATGGACCTGCAAAAATAAAGAGAAAAGGAGTAAAAAATAGATTTTTATTAATATTATGCATGGTATAGAGGTGGAAGATGATGCAAAAATGAACTACAATCAGTTGGCATGTGTATCAGTTTCATATCCTATATGCCTGTGTTTTGCATATATATCTCTTTTGTGATCATTTTATATATACATGTATTAAGGGGGAGCTTCACTTGAAGACTCCACTCAAAATATTTGTGATAACTCTATATGTTTTGTCATCATCAAAAAGGGGGAGATTGTTGGCCCAAAGGCCATTAGCCCGACATTTTGATGATAACAAACCATATATAGTTATTTTTTTAACAATTTTGTTTAAATGAGTTTCAGGTTAAAAATCCTAGTTTGTTTGACGGCTCCAACACAAGACTCACACTTTTGGAAGCTGCAAAGATTTGGATCCCAGAGCCAAGCACATAGGAGAGCTCCAGGATCAAACAAGATTGAAGACAAATTCAAGATTTGTATTTTTCATTTTAGTTAAGATTTTTAGTTCATTTTGTCAAAACCTAGATGATAGAGGTAGATTATTTTGGGATTGTCGCGCACACACTTTTCATATTGCTTCATGCCTACAAACCAATTTTCATATCAAGATTTTGAACCTAGTCTTGGAAAATCAAAGTTTGGAAAAATCATTTTGGAAAAACAAGTTTTTGGGAAAACAGTTTTTATTTGGAAAAAGGATTTTTGTCAAAATATAGTTCAAGTCTTTTTGGTGTTGGTCTATGATCACACCCTAATTTTTACAAGTCCTAGAACTCTATTTTGTAGTCCCCTATCCAAAGAATTTTTACCAAAATTTACCATCTTCAAAAAGCCTTTGGGAAAAACAGTTTTGGCCTTGTCCGGTCGACCGGCCCAGTCGACCGACATGCACCGCTGTGCATATGTGCACTTCGGTCGACTGACCGATCGACCGCGAAAGAGAGCTGTGCTCTCTGTTTTTCCCCGGTCGACCGTACCGGTCGACCGACAGAGAGTTTCACTCTCTGGTTGAGACTTCGGTCGACCGTCCCGGTCGACCGTCTTCTTAATGGTCAGAAATCCGACCGTTGACGGTCGACCGGCTTCAGTCAGAAAGTTCTGACAGACTCTAACAGCTATATTTTTCTGACCAATTTTGTGTTGGGTTTCTCCCCAACGACTCTTTTGACCTTTGTAAGTCATTTTCCATCCCCTATAAATAGTGGGAGGTTTCTTCAACCATTTACACAAGATTTACAAGCAAAAATCAAAGTTTTTAAAAGCTTAGCCTTTAGCAAAAGATTTTCAATTGAGCCAAAATTTCCAACCCTTTTCTTGAAGCAATCCTCTACTTCTCTCTAACCTTTGTGCACTACACAATCCCAAAGATATCATCTCCTCATCTTGGTTATAGGGTTGTGCAAGTGAGCTTTTTGGTGTGGTCAAGTGTTGATCACCTCTTTCTTCATTGTGAGAAGTTGTAGAGGCATCGGCCTCAAGCGAGCAAGTGTTGCTCCAAGTTGGTGTTGCGGCACCGCGAGAGATAGGACAAGTGTGTCCTTGTATTGACGATCCAGTGGGATCACCAATAGTGGAAATCCTTCGTGTGTCGTAGGCGGGGACGTAGAGCGTGGCTCGAACCTCGGAAAAATCTTCGTGTTTGCGATTGTCCACTTTTCTCTAAACTCTATCTCTCTTTTACTTATTCTATTAATTGCCTATTTACTTGCAAGTTCTTTTAATTGTGCTTATTGCTTAAATAGTTTTTAAATCCGCAATATTTGACCATTAGTATAGCCATCACATATTCACCCCCCTCTAGGTGATTTCAGAAGTTATTTTAAAAATTATAGTTATAGGATTGGGGATATGTGTCATATTGAGTCGGATAATCCCAATTCGGCATATATGCTTGTTCATGTTGTACATAGCGGGTCAGAGTTATCTGAGTCAAATGAGGTTGAGGTGAAATATGGATTCAAATTAGGATTGAAAAAATCGTAGTTGTTAAAATCCATTTCACAATTTACAAAAAAAAGAAAAACAAATAAACAAATAACTAATAAAGAAAGAGGAAAAAGAAAACAAGTCTATGCTAGGGTTGACTTAGACCTAGACGACTCCTAACTGGTTAGATTGTCCACGGGTGGTATATTATCAGAATCTGACCACAAGTTAATCGGCAGGTAGGGGCAAGATCAGTGGGAGGTATCCGTTGCAGAGCAACAGGCCTAATTGTGCCAAACCACTATTTTTTGAGGTTTCACCTCTCAATCCCCAGCCTTCGTCACCGATTTGATAAGAATCAACTTCTAACAAATTTCCCCTTAGGTCAATCTCCTAAATGAGTCTGAGATGTCCCTAGGGGCCAACGTCTAGCAATTTTTATTATGACTTGGGTTGTGTGAGTGGGGAGGTGATTTTTGGGCTAAGGGAGGGTAATGACTTTCCACCATATATTGTATTGGGTGTTGCCCTTAAGTTCATTCGTGCATGTGTAATATAGATAAGAAAGAACACACAAACAGAGTAAATTACCCACTGTTTGTCCTAACTATATGCAATGCGATATGTACACCTCCGTCAAGATCACAACAATACAAGAATAAAATACAGTATACTGGAATTGAAATCGACACGTGCCTAGATGCAATAACCATTTTAAGGCATCCAATTTTCGTATTTTAGTTCTTAATTATTACAGTGCATAGGTAATTTAAACAAAAACTAGCAGCAGAATATAGCAATATATAAGAATTTACTCAACCACACAAAAGCAAGTGTGGACTTTCTGCAATGCTAACAATTTGACCTGCACACCAAAATAAAGAAGAAAAGTTAACAAAACATGAAATCAAATCGTTCCTAGCCCCAGCAACGGCGCCAAAATTTGATCGAGAGAAAATCGCACTCAAAAAGTATATGTTTTGAAATCAATATTTAAAGTGTTGGCCTAAAGGCCTGTCACTCTAGTTTTCATGATGATTAACTAATGTAGTTATAGTACTAATGATCTTGTGTTTCATAGTTTCAGATTTTGTATCAGGATCTTGAAGGTGCTTAGCTTCAACAAATGAGTTTTAGAGCTAACACATATAGATTCAAGAGCTCAATGTCAAGATCGCATCTAGCACTTGGTTGGAGTCAAGCTCTTTGGATCGTTTTTAGATCGAGTCGACATGGAGAAAGAGTTCTAAAAGAAGACTGCAGTTTGTGTTTAGTTTAGTTGTATTTAGATCCTGTGTAAAGATAGATAGTGTTGATATGCTTAAGTTCACACACACACACAAGTTCAATATGTTTGGTTTTTGGTTTACCGATTTTGGATTTCAAGTACACATATATCGGGTTTTGATTTTAATCAGTTTTAGTTCTGCTGATCTGCTCGACACCCTTTTAGATTTCTTGTCATAAGGTTATATTCTTACATTCAAATAACATGATTTAAATTGCATTTCAAAGATAACTTTGAGGGCTACATTTCTTATTCAATAATTATTTTCTGATTAAAATGTTAAAGAGGTCAAATATTGGGTTGAAGTCTGTTATTGTTCTGAAAACAGTTTACAGTTTCTGATTTGACACCTTTCTGTATTTTATTGATAACTTTCTACTCCAAAATGATATTGAGTCAAATTGATTCTAGAAAGAAGACTTAACGATTTAAAAATTATTTTTATATACTTATTTCTAAATTCTGACATTTCAGGCCTGAAAATTGTGCTCAAAGTTTACCAACAGTCTGCTAGATTGGCTGTAACGGCTAATTTTCTGAAGGCTGATTTTTAATATGTTTTTAAAACGTGTTTTGTTAAATTTTAAGAGTCAATTTATTCCTTTTAAACCTGGTAAAACTATTCTAAATTTAGGATGGATTAAAATTACAATAAAAATTCTATTGAAAATCAAAGTTTTAGGTTTCAAGAGAAAAAGTTTTCTAGTGCCATATTATCCATTTTCTAAAGAGTTTTAAAAGAGTTTTTGTGCTTAAAAGTTTGATCTAGTATTTTGTGTCCAAAGGTTGGAAAATTCAAAGAAAAGAGAGTCTTTGGGGAATTAATTTTGATCTTCATTTCTATTGCTATCTTGTTTTTTTCCAAGTATTTTTCTTTGTGGTTTTAATTTCCAAACACCTTGTTTTCTCACATTTGAGCTATCATCTCTATCCTATCTATAGAATCTTGTTTTTGTGAGAAATATTATTTGTGGTCTATTGTGATCACCAAGAGTTGTTTGTGGTCTATTGTGATCACTAAGTTTGTAATCTCTTTTTGCTTTAGTTTTGTGCCTTGTCCCTCTTGTGTAGAGGTGAATGGGATTGTGGTTTGGCTTTCTGTCTTTTCCCTCTTGTGTAGAGGTGATTGAGTTGTGTCTTTGTGCCTTGCCTCTTGTGTAGAGGTGGTTGTGTTGAGAGAGGAGTTGTATACTCCAAATTTGTAATTGCAAATTCCTCGGTGGAGGATCCCTTTGTGGGAGGTCATGTGTGGACGTAGTGAAAATTCTTCTGTGTGAAGGCGGGGACATAGAGCAGTGGCTCGAACCTCGAAACATATCTTGGTGTCTGCTTTTGATCCACTATCTCTAAGCTCTATCTCTCTTATATCTTACATTGCTTTATATTGTTCATATGAGTTATATGCTTGGTATTGTTTGTGTGTCCATACTTGTGTTGAACCAAGAGAGCTTCATATAGCACCTCAGCTTTTATTTAGAGGAATCTAGAGGAGATAGTCCAGAGCCCGTCACCGGGAACTCGGCTACACTCTTTGGTTACACATAGTATATTGCATTTGAGTTTTAATTCCGCATCATTTGCATTAGATTAGCTAGTAAACCTATTCACCCTCTAGGTGTATTTTCAATTGGTATCAGAGCCTACACTCCTGATATTAGGTTTAACCACCTAGGAGTGAGATCTTCGCTCGCTATTCTAGATTTGCATTTGCACACATACTATTTATACACTTAGATTTCATGGCCACTCCCATGTATGATGTTACCAACATTGATATATGGAAGTATCGGATGAGTGTACACCTTAAAACTCTAGGATTGTATGTTTACCTTTCCGCTACAAATCTTATCTTGGCAATAGCAAGCATATAGAGGCCAATGCACATACCCTAGTGGCACTTAGAAACACAATTAGTAAAGAATATTTGTCGATGGTTTCTCATTGTGCTTCAACTTTTGCAGTGTGGAATACATTGACCTCTCCCGAGGTACAAACGACAAACTATGTGGAGATGGAACGCATGGTGGATGAGTCCAATGAAACTTGCTATATGGTCCAAGAGATTGACTCCCTTGAGGTACATTCGAATACTCATTTAGATGATAGTTCTAAATCTTCTTGTGATGATAGTATGGATGCAGATGCATTAAATGAAGAACTATCTATAGTTTGTGAAAACTTACTTTCAAAGTACAAAGTTTTGAAAAACAAGAGTTCTAAATTAAAAGAAGAAAATGAAAATTTATTTTCAAAGCTAAACATGGTTTTACAAGATAGGCTTGAGGTTTCAAATGAAAGGGATTCATTAAAACCCAACTTGACCTTATTTTAAAAGAAAATGAGTTTTTAAAGAATAAAAATGATTTTGATATTGTTTTGAAGAAAATGGAGGTTTTATCTTCAAAACTTGAAATTGTTTTAAAAGAGAGAATGATTCTTTGAAAAAAAAATTGTTTTAATTTCAAAAGAACTAGATTTAGTTTCAAAGAAAAACATTTCTTTGAAAATGACTTTGATTCTCATGTTTGCCATGCTACTATAATTTCATCATCTTGTACTTCTATTACATGTTCCACATCTTCTTCTAATGTTAAAAATGATATATGTGCTTTGAAGAAGAGTGTAAATTATTTGGGCTCCACATTGAGCCAATGTACTATGGATCACAAGAAATTGGAATCCATGTTTCGAAAGAAACAAGTTTCACATTTGCACGCACACAAAACACGACATACACATGCTCATCATGCTCACACACATGATTTTATGTATGCTCATGTGTACACTTGTACACATTGTAGACTACGGGCAACCTTGCAAGATTTTGTTATGATAGAATAAATATTTCAAAATTTGCAAATAAATTTGTTTGGGTTAGAAACGTGCTAATCCCCATGGACCCAATAAGGTATGGGTACCAAAATTCACCCCTATTGTATTTGATGTAGATATGGGCTCTCACTTGACGTGAGGGTTTTTGTGCCTTGATGGTGGATACGTTTGAGCTTGATGGATGCTACATTAGATGCATCACCTACAAGGATGTTTGGTGAGAGGACCACCATGATTTGGAGATCTAGAGATGAGCCCTATTGGTTTGGTAACTATCTCTAACTCCTTATTTATTTTTATATGCTTTCTCATTGATGATTTTTAGCATGTCATGATTTTTCATGTTCATTATGTATAAATGCAATGTTTATTAGACTTGTGATATGCATATGTAGTATTTGAGACACACCCATATTTATTGGATTTATATTTTTGTATTCTCACTATAGTTTAGCTATTGTGTATATCCTAACTGTAAAGGACGTGCATTTAACCTAATGATCATATTTTGTTTATAATTTTGCACTTCATGTTTTTGATTACTTGTTTAGATGAAGTTTGTTAAAACTTGTGTTTATACTTGTACAAGTAGTGAGCTACACTTGGTTATTATGTGTTTGTGCTTCATTGCTCATTTGTACTTATTATATATACATGTATAACTTAGTTTTGATGATTCTTGTTTCTTAACTTATTTTCCCCATTTTTGTACATATTTTCATAAAATGTATTTATCTTCATGTATATGTTAATTTTGTCTAAAACTATTGGATATACATATCTATCCTAGAGTCACTTGCTTTTCATGCAAAATTTTTTGGGGATTCGTTTATGTTTGTTTGGGATATGTATATATACTTTAGTTTCAACAAAACATACATATACCTTGAAGCGTATTTAGTTTTGATGATTTCTTACTTTTGATAAAAGAATATTCATATGAGCTTTAATGTCTTATTTCCATAATTTTATTGATTACATGACTCTTACACTCTATGTTAGGTGTTTACTCATTATATTTCATATGTTTGTTTTGAACCTCATTGATTATTTTCATGAATATGCTATTCACATGATTCTTGTGCACTCACATTATTTTTGTGTGTACTCATGACTTTGTTTTCATGAGCATTTATGAGTTTTATAGATTTTGAGTGTCAACTCTTGTGTATTTAACTTGCTTCATGGAATATATGATTTCTTTTCATGTTTGAAAGATTTAATACTAGGGTTCAAAATTATCTTTAAACTAGTTTTTATTCTTCATGTGGTAGTGATTTTCAAACTATACTAAAATATTTTCAAATCATGATTTTTAAAACCCTACCTTTCAAGGGCGGATGGTTGGGAGACCATGCCTTGTATACCTTTATTGAATATCTTTTAAACATGTGCATGAATAGAGTGGTAGGTATGAGTTATACACATGATTTTCATGTTATTTTATTATTTTTGTATACTCATACTTGGTTCTTATATATGTATGCTTTAAACTTCAATTAGTATCAATTTCAATTGGATTTTCATTTTCATACACACACACACACATATAATTTTATTGTGCTTGTTTTACAATATCTTTATACATTCTTTAAAAGTACAAAAAGTTTATGCTATGTTTGACTTATTTTTAAATGTTAATTGGTATCTTTATAAGTTTATGCATTGATTTCAATTGGTATTTCAACTGCTAATCATTTTAATTGGTATTTCATCTTGATACCAATAAATACCATAAATATCAAAATGTACATCATGTTTCATCTTCAATTGGTATCAAAATCTACTATTGGTATCTTAAATTTTTTCTACAAGTAGTACCAATATTTTGTTTTATCAACTACAATTTGATTTCATTGGTATCATAATTCATTTTGTTGACTTCAAGAAATTTTAAAATTTTAAAGTGGTTTCAAAAGTTGTTGATATATATTGCTTATATGCAAGGGGAGCTTAACATCTTCTTTATATATAGATTCATGTTGAGTATCTCACATTGAGGAGCTTGACCTCTTTTCTTTATGTGGTACACGTGTATAGGGGGCGCTTAACATCTTTACTTATACATTGTATATTATGCTTTATGTAGGTTAGGGTCTGGTCATCCCTTCTTCATATAATTCATGTATGCAGGGGGAGCTAACTTAACGTCTCTCCTCTTCATTAATGTATATCGCATATACATCTTTATTGTTTGATTGTCCTCACCCGTTTGTTGATGAATTGATAAAAAGGGGAGAAGAATTTTGAGAGTTTATATATGCAAGTTTATATCTTATTTATGCATATATGTTTGTGTTTAGTTTATGCATTTCATTGAATAGCTTTATGTTTATTGCTTAGTTTATGCATTTCATTGAATAGCTTTATGTTATTTCTATGCATAAGTTAAGGGGAGCTTCTATGAAGTTTATCTTTAATCCATGCATATATAACTCCATGAGTTTTGTCATCATCAAAAAGAGGGAGATTGTTGGCCCAAAAGCCCATCACTCTAGTTCTGATGTTGATTAACTCATGTAGTTATAGTACTAATGATCTTGTGTTTATATAGTTTCAGATTTTGTATCAGGATCTTAGTAGGTGCTTAGCTTCAACAAAGGAGTTTTAGAGCTAACACATATAGCTTCAAGAGCTCGCGTCAAGATCTTATCTAGCATTCAGTTAGAGTCATGCTCTTTGGATCGTGTTTGGATCGAGTCGACTTGGAGAAAGAGTTTTACAAGAAGACTTCGGTTTGTGTTCAGTTTAGTTGTGTTTAGATCTTGTGTAAAGATAGATAGTGTTGATATGCTCAAGTTCACACACAACACACACACACACACACACAAGTTCAATTGGTTTTCGTTGAACGGTTTTGGATTTCAAGACACTATATCGGGTTTTGATTTTAACCAGTTTTAGTTATGCTAATCTGCTCGACACCTTTTTAGATTTCTTATCAAAATATTTATTCTTATATTCAAATAACATGATTTAAATTGCATTTCAAAGATAACTTTCAGGGCTATATTTCTTATTCAATAATCATTTTCTGATTAAAATGTTAAAGATGTCAAATATTGGGTTGAAGTCTATATTGTTTTGAAAACAGTTTGCAGTTTCTGATTTGACACCTTTCTATATTTTTTGATAACTTTCTACTTCGAAATGATATTGAGTCAAGTTGATTCTAGAAAGATGACTTAACGATTTACAAATTATTTTTATATACTTATTTCTAAATTCTGACATTTTAGGCCTGAAAACTGTGCTCAAAGTTGACCAACAGTCTGCCGGTAATGGCTAATTTTCTGGAGGCTGATTTTAACATTTTTTTAAAACGTGTTTTGTTTAATTTTTAGAGTCAATTTGTTCCTTTTAAACATGGAAAAAACTATTCTAAATTTTTTTTTTAAAATCTATATAAAGGGTCATTAGGATGGATTAAAACTACAAAAAATTCTATTGAAAATCAAAGTATCGGGTTTCAAGAGAAAAAAATTCTCGTGCCATTTTGTCCATTTTCTAAAGAGTTTTAAAAGAGTTTTTATGCTTAAAAGTTTGATCTTTATTTTGTTTTCAAGGGTTGAAAAAATCAAAGAAAAGTGAGTCTTTGGAGAATTAGTTTAGATCTACATTTCTATTGCTTTCTAGTATTTTTCCCAAGTATTTTTTCTTTGTGATTTTGATGTCCAAACACCTTATTTTCTCACATTTGAGCTATTATCTCTATCCTATCTATAGAATCTTATATTTGTGGGAAATATTGTTTGTCGTCTATTGTGATCACGAAGAGTTGTTTGTGGTCTATTGTGATCACCAAGTTTGTAATCTCTTCTTTGCTTTGGCTTTATGCCTTGTCCCTCTTGTGTAGAGATGATTGAGATTGTGGTTTGGCTTTGTGCCTTGTCCCTCTTGTGTAGAGGTGATTGAGTTGTGGCTTTGTGCCTTACCTCTTATGTAGAGGTGATTGTATTGAGAGAGGAGTTGTATACTCTAAGTTTGTAATTGCAAATTCCTCGGTGGAGGTTCCCTTTGTGGGAGCTCCTGTGTGAACGTAGTGAAAATTCTTCTGTGTGAAGGCGGGGATGTAGAGCAATGGCTTGAACCTCAAAGCATATCTTGGTGTTTGCGTCACTATCTCTAAACTCTATCTCTCTTATATCATGCATTACTTTATATTGTTCTTATCACTTATATGCTTGGTATTGTTTGTGTGCCTATACTTGTGTTGAACCAAGAGAGCTTCATATAGCACCTCAATGTTTATTTAGAGGAATCTAGATGAGATAGACCAGATCCTGTCACCGAAAATTCGGCTACACTCTTTAGTTACACAAGTGTGTTGCATTTGAGTTTTAATTCTGCATCATTTACATTAGATTAGCTAGTACACCTATTCACCCCCCTCTAAGTGTATTTTCATAAAGTGTGTGCTTTGGTTTCCTCGATACTTCCTTTATAGCATAGAGGCTAAACGGTTCGAATCCACAGGGACGGGAAGTAATAGAAGCTTTACGGTATGTTCACGTGTGTGTTAAAATTTCTTCAATATTTTAAAAAAATCAAAAGAAAATAAAATAAAAAGTGTAAAGAGAATGATACAATAAAACACAAAGAAGTGGGAAACATAGAAAAGATGTTTTTTGTGATTTTTGATATATTTCTAAAACAAAGTAAAAAAAAAGAAAACCCATGGCTTCTAGCTACTATTGGCTCCACTAGCCATGCTAACCTCTTAGTGGTAGTTACCTCACATATATCCTTAGCCATCACTAGTCCTTGGTTCAAGAGCATTTCGAAGAATGACCCATAAGATAACTCATCACATCTAAACTCAACTAACAAGTGAAATCACCTAGAGGGGGGTGAATAGGTGATAATGCTAATCTAGTCAACTTAATGCGAAATTTAAAACTTAATAGCAATACACTAAATGAGTGATGCACACACAACCAAGCCAAGCATATAAGTATGAATGATCAATGTGAAATGATGAAGGCACAAAGTAAAGAGAGAGAGAGAGAGATAGAGTAAGAGTCAAGGGATCAAGCGCAAACAACAAGATATGTTTCGAGGTTCGAGCACCCAGCTCTACATCCCCGCCTTCACACAGAAGGATTTCAACTCCACTAGCTTGTCCACAAAGGACTCCCACAAAGGGAACCTCCACCGAGGATTTGGGGCAATAACAATTACAAGGAGTACCCAACTCCTTTCTTTACAAACACAACCTCCTCCTTGAGGCACAACACCAAGCCAACAAACAATCACCTCACAACTTGAGGGATTAGTGATTAGTCTACAAGTATGCATTTTTTATGTCGCATTCTCTCACATTTTTATGAATAAATAGTCGTCTAAATCGTGTTTTGGTCTTAATTGCAGGTAAATCCAAAGTCCAAGGGCAAAGATGGAAAAAGATGCTAATTCATCCCTATTTATGGTAATTAATCCCGCAATTTCTTGGAGGCCAAGCAAAGGATTTTCTAGAACATGCATTGTACCTAGACTCCTGAGCTGTCAGACGAATATTCGGGCGAAAGTACCAGAAATAGGATATACCTGGAAGCCGCTAGAAGCCAGACGAACGCGTGGAAGAAATCCAGAGAATTAATTCTCTGGAATTGCCGCAAAACGCGGCAAAGGCGCGGCAATCCTACAGAGCCACACGTCGATTTTCGACGCGTGGCCCCGTCTCGTCTTCTGGATCCTTCTGAGCCCTATAAATAGCCCTGCAGAGAGCCAGAACGAGGGCAGTCTTCGTTTTTAGGAGTAGGTGCAGATTTTAGGATTAGTGTAGGTGAGTGTTCTTCATTTCTTGTATTTTCATTTCTTTTTCTTAGATCATTGTAGTAGGGCTGAGTGATTTCTAGAGAGAGATGAGTGAGGGATTGATGTAATAGAGAGTGACACTCTATATAAAGGTACCTCCTTTCTCTTTCATTGTAATCTCCTTCTCCTTCTACATGATTTCTTGCTAACTTTTTCTTCTCATGGCAATCTAACTACTAACCACTAACCATCTAACCACTTACTTGATAATCCACATGAATCGGGTTGCCTCTACAAGGCCTTGTTCTTACAAGAGCCATTGATGGCCAAAGATGATGGATTCTAACATCTAACTTGCTAACTTGCTAACTTGCTAACCAAGCTAACTCTCTTATTTTCATGCTCTTTTATTTCATGCTTGTAGTGTAATGAGTGATGCTTGTAATAGCTTGTTCTTGTTGCAATGTTGTGAATGTGAAGAACCATCCATGAGCCATGCTTTGTATTGCTTCTTGGAGCCAAGGATTGTGATGGCCAAGGACCAAATGTGAGGCAACTATCTCGAAGAGGTTAGCATGGTTAGTGGAGTACTTAGTAGTTAGTAGCCATGAGTTTTCTTTTACCTTTGTTTTAGAAATCGTTTTCCAAATTCTTTTCTCATTTTTCTATCGGTGTTTTCATCGCCTTCTTAGTTTACCTTGTTCCATCTTCTTCACTTCTCTTTGGTTTTTACATCGCCGTTTTCATCGCTTTCCTCACCTATCACATGCTTGTTTTCATTTTCTTTTCTTTTTCATTCTTTCAACATAGAAGAATTGTTAACATCTGACGTGACTAGAGACTGTTAATGCTTCTATCGCCTCCCTTCCCTGTGGATACGACCCATTAAAGCCAATGCTATAACGAAAGTATCAAGGGTATACTAAGCACATTCGAGCTTTTCATTTGATTTCATAAATACACATTTTGAGTGCTAGTTTCCACCCCGATCAAATTTTTGGCGCCATTGCGGGGAAGGGAATGGTTTTGATGTCACGTTTTGTTAACATTTGTCTTCTCTGTTTTGGTGTGCAGGGCAATATTTCAGGTGCTTAACATTGCAGTACATAAACTAGTTTTGCCTCTCCCTGCTCTAGGAAGCAGGGCCCCAGATTTGGAAGGAAAGCCGCGAAACCGCGACTTTTGCCGCGCCACTGCGGCCATTGTGCAATAATTCTGTATATTGTTTGTTCTGGGATGTGTATCTTGTAATAGCTAGTGATTTGTGCTGCTATCTTTCTGCTTAGCTTGCCTACACACCAAAAAAAAATAAAAGAACTAAAATATGGTATTTGGACGCTTTTAAAACGGTTTAGACATTTGCATTTAGGCACGTGTCAATTCAATTCCAATATACTGTATTTTGTTCTGTTGTTGTGATTTGGATGGAGATGTACATATGGCATTGCATATAGCATAGGACAAACACGTGGGTGATTTATCGCTTTGTGTTATCTTCTTGTCTATATTGCACACTTGCACAAATTGAATTTAAGGGCAAACTCCAAACAAGATAAGGTGGGATTTCATACCCCTTCCTTAGCCTAAAAATCATCTCCCCACTCACACAACCCAAGCCCTAATAAAATTTGAATAGACGTTGGCCCCTAGAGACATTTCATCTAGGTCTAGGTCAACCCTACTCTTGGCTTGGTTTTGATTTTTTGTTTTCTTTTTGTTTGTTGTTTGATTCTTTCTTTTTTGTGATTTTTTTATGTGAAATGGCATTCAACAAAAATAATTCTTTCAATCCGAATAAGAATCCATATTTCACACCAACTCCATATGATTCGGATAATTCCAACCCTGCGTTTTACAATATGCACCAACCAAATACACCGGGTTGGCCTTATCCGAATCAATACAACCCATACCCACATTCTTATGACTATAATTTCCAAAATAATTTCAACTCGTCACAGAGTCATTGGGGATTCAAGTCCCCCGAGTTAAATTTTCAACCTCCTTGTCCCCCATGTCCACCTTGTCCATCATATTCACCTTATCCACAATATTCATTCCCCGATTTAGCTTCTTATACTCCTTTTTCTGAACCACCAATTGAAGAAAAATATGATTTACAAAGGAGTATAGAAGCAAATCTACAAGAGGCGAGCAACAAATTCAGAAAATGAGGGCCTCTCCAATTCCACAACATTTTCAAGATTCATACTCAGTTCCACAAGTCCAAAATAGAAGACCATCAATTTTGGAAATGAGTATACGTGAGTCCAAACAACAATCACAAAATCTGATGGACTCACAATTTCACCACCAATTCCAAAACCACACTGCATCTCTTCAACAAAATAATGAACCAATCAGCCAGAAAAAGATGCTTGAAATCATGACTCAGGCTCAAAATGATCGTAACCGTGACATAGATTTGATGATCCAAACTCTTCATTCTCATCCTATTTCTAATGTCACTAACCATTCTGTCAGAGCCAAAGAGTCATGTTGTTTTGGAAATCAAGATTCAATTTCAGCACACCCACCTGAACTTGTCCAAACTTCAGATCCTATTGATATTTTGGCAAGTTATCCTTTTCCTGAAATTGAACTTGAGCATGAATATGATCCTGAACTTCCACTTGATGATTCAATTTTACTTCCTGATTCAATTATGATTCTGGTTTCTTCACCTGATTTCACTTCATTTCCCGAGTCAGTATTGGATCCAGTGCCTATCCATTGTGAAATTGAATCACCAATCTCTTATGATGATCCTATTAAACTTGACCAATTTCATACTTTTGAAAGTCCCATTGATAAATTGGCAAATTCTCATTTTTGTGGAATTGAACTCAATAAGGAATGTGACTTTGATCCTCAAATTTGTGATCCAGTTCAAATTCCTGAATCATTATTGACTCCTGTTATAATACCCAATTTGAGTAACATTTTAGAGTCAGTTTTGATTCCCATACCTGTCATTCCTGAACTTGAATCACCACTCTTAGAAAGTCACATTCCATCATGGGGAAATGAATGTGGACCTGAGCTTCATCTTCTTGATTTGGACCCTCTTCCAGAACCGATCTCGACTCCCGAACTTTTACTTGACTTGAGTCATTTTTCTGAGTCGATATTAGTTCCTGTGCTTCCTGAGTCCAAATCAATCATTCCATTCTGGGATAAGGGCTTTGAAAAATTTGACTCTGAAATTATTTTGAAAATTTGGAAATTAGATGGGGTAAATTTTTTAATAAAAATCATAAATGCATATATCTTTCTAGTGGGTTGTATCATGGAGGTTTATGGTGTGTTCCTCAAAACCCAAAGCAAAGTTGATTGGGCCATGTTTCGTGGACCAATCCGACCACCACCGGAACCACCACCTTAAGGTAATTTTTTCCTTCCCTCTCTATTTGTTTCATGCATACATATATCACGATGCATTGAGGACAATGCATGAAATAAGTGTGGGGGAGGTTTACTAACATAGAGTTTTTAGATTTTCTTTCTTTTACACTTCTTTTAGAAATAAAAAAATAATAATAATAAAATAAAATAAAAACTTTTTGAAATAAGAGACAAAGTTTTGATCTATTTTTAAGAAAATTAAGATGTATATTAGAAATTAAGAAAGCCTTAATTATGACATCTTAAACCTAGTTGAAATAATAGATCTTGTTTGAAATTATAGGCTAAGTAAGTAAAATTGGGGAGATATTTCTATCTTGAATTTTTGCCTTAGAAAGTATGCACTTCACATTTACACATGGAAACAAAGACCAAAAGGCCATAAAAAAAAGAAAAAGAAAAAGAAAAAAATATATATATATACATATAATAAAACATCACTTATTAAGCTGGATAATTGTGCCTCAAGAAGCATGATTATTCACGCCAACGGTGGTAAAGGAAATAAATAATCCCCTTTAGTTTCGTGGCCTTTTTCACTCGAGTCCTTAAACCCGAGGGATGTTTTCTAATCTGGTGCCCTAAGACCGACTGGTTTGGGAGTCATCGGTTATAGGCTCGTTACATGGGTGAACTAGAAAGCCTAAACTAAGGGAAGAAAAAAGAGAAAAAGAAAATAAATATATAAATAAATGGCTTGATGGTTAGAGTTGAAATCCCAGAAATCTTCACTGTCACGGTGTGCATACTATCTAGGTTTTATGAAAGATAAAATATTCAATCCAATTTTGAATTCTTACCTTAATTGAAGACAAGATCCTTCATGGAGACTAAGTTTAAGGAAGAATAATTATAGGTGGACTTATGACCTAAGATCACTTATATTTTTGCAAAAATAGTTCGAAAACATGTCTCTCTTTCAAAATGAAATTTCAAAACACTAACATTTGTCTTCTTTCTTTATGGATTTTGTGGGTGCAATCCGCTGAAAACCCTCAGGAGACAACACTCCTCCTCTAGGGTAACCTAGAGGTTTAACGGCTTGTTGCACACGCTCAGTGCAATCGCGTCACCTGCGAAAGTGGTGTAATAAAATTTATAGTATAGTTTTTCTTTCTTAGCTTTGCTCGGGACGAGCAAAAGAATAAGTGTGGGGGTGTGATTAGTCTACAATTATGCATTTTTTATGTCGCATTCTCTCACATTTTTATGAATAAATAGTCGTCTAAATCGTGTTTTGGTCTTAATTGCAGGTAAATCCAAAGTCCAAGGGCAAAGATGGAAAAAGATGCTAATTCATCCCTATTTATAGTAATTAATCCCGCAATTTCTTGGAGGCCAAGCAAAGGATTTTCTAGAACATGCATTGTACCTAGACCCTGAGCTGTCAGACGAATATTCGGGCGAAAGTACCAGAAATAGGATATACCTGGAAGCCGCTAGAAGCCAGGCGAACGCGTGGAAGAAATCCAGAGAATTAATTCTCTGGAATTGCTGCAAAACGCGGCAAAGGCGCTGCAATCCTACGGAGCCACGCGTCGATTTTCGACGCGTGGCCCCGTCTCGTCTTTTGGATCCTTCTGAGCCCTATAAATAGCCCTGCAGAGAGCCAGACCGAGGGCAGTCTTCGTTTTTAGGAGTAGGTGCAGATTTTAGGAGTAGTGTAGGTGAGTGTTCTTCATTTCTTGTATTTTCATTTCTTTTTCTTAGATCATTGTAGTAGGGCTGAGTGATTTCTAGAGAGAGATGAGTGAGGGATTGATATAATAGAGAGTGACACTCTATGTAAAGGTACCTCCTTTCTCTTTCATTGTAATCTCCTTCTCCTTCTACATGATTTCTTGCTAACTTTTTCTTCTCATGGCAATCTAACTACTAACCACTAACCATCTAACCACTTACTTGATAATCCACATGAACCGGGTTGCCTCTACAAAGCCTTGTTCTTACAAGAGCCGTTGATGGCTAAAGATGATGGATTATAACATCTAACTTGCTAACTTGCTAACCAAGCTAACTCTCTTATTTTCATGCTCTTTTATTTCATGCTTGTAGTGTAATGAGTGATGCTTGTAATAGCTTGTTCTTGTTGCAATGTTGTGAATGTGAAGAACCATCCATGAGCCATGCTTTGTATTGCTTCTTGGAGCCAAGGATTGTGATGGCCAAGGATCAAAATGTGAGGCAACTATCTCGAAGAGGTTAGCATGGTTAGTGGAGTACTTAGTAGTTAGTAGCCATGAGTTTTCTTTTACCTTTGTTTTAGAAATCGTTTTCCAAATTCTTTTCTCATTTTTCTATCGGTGTTTTCATCGCCTTCTTAGTTTACCTTGTTCCATCTTCTTCACTTCTCTTTTGATTTTTACATCGCCGTTTTCATCGCTTTCCTCACCTATCACATGCTTGTTTTCATTTTCTTTTCTTTTTCATTCTTTCAACATAGAAGAATTGTTAACATCTGACGTGACTAGAGACTGTTAATGCTTCTATCGCCTCCCTTCCCTGTGGATACGACCCGTTAAAGCCAATGCTATAACGGAAGTATCGAGGGTATACTAAGCACATTCATTTGATTTCATAAATACACATTTTGAGTGCTAGCTTCCACCCCGATCAATTAGCACAAAGCAATACAAGGATCACCTCACAACTTGAGGGATACAACCCAAATGCACAACCTCCTCAACACAATGAGGGAAAGGCACAAAGCCAAGCAAAGATTGGGTTTACAACTTGGTGGTCTAGCAAACAACCACAAACAATTTCTTTCCCACATAAAGATCCTATAGAATGAGATAGTAGATATAGCTCAAAGTGTGGAGAAAACCAAAGGAATGGAAATAAAAATCTCAAAGAAAATCCTTGGGAAAAACTAGAAACCAAGATGAAGAAGTTTAATCAAACACTTTTCCCAAAACCCTTTTCTTTGATTTTCCAAATCCTTAGCAAAAACACCAAATAGATTGTTCAATTAAAGCCCAAAAACTTCTTTTGATTGCTGTGAAAACACTAGAGAAAGCTCAGAAAATTCGTCCAAAAATTCTTTGAGAACACAGGCCATTAATGGGGTATTTATAGCCCCCAGGAAAATATAGCCATTGGCAGCAAATTCTGCCAGAAATGAACTACCGGTCGACCGGTCGGTCGACCGGCCAATGGTCACATTTGACCGCTGGCAGCTACCGGTCGACCGGGCGGTCGACCGGACCCAGATACAGAGAGCAACAGCTCTCTGTCCGGTCGACCGCTCGGTCGACCGGGGGCAACCCGAGAGCAACCTGCTCTCAGTCGGTCGACCGTGCGGTCGACCGGCTAAAGGGTAAGCCAGCGTGCACGTATCCGTGCACGTCGGTCGACCGCTACGGTCGACCGGCTCCTGATCCGGTCGGCCGTGCGGTCGACCGATCTAGCCTGGCAGCAGCAATTCAGGGACTGATAAACAAGTTATTTTTAATCCTAAAAATTCCCATAAAATCTCTAAAATTACACAAAAATAGTTTTATCATTTTACATTGAAATATAAACTTGTGTTAAAAATTTCAACACAAATTTCAAACATTATGAACAGTTTTTGTGTTATAGAAATTTTGCCAAAAACCAAAAACCGTATTTTCTAAAACTTGGATTTTTGAATAGAAAATACATTTTGTCCAAAACTCATCCAAATACAAAAACATGATATTTAAACACTTTGAAGCATGTTGTATATGGATAGAAATCCATTATACAAGAACATATATATATATCCATGTTTTTGACTTTAATTCCAAAATATGTTTTGTTAGAAATACCAAAACATAAAACACATGAAATAGATTATCAAGCTAAGTTTGTTTAAATAGTTGAAGCATGCATGTATATAGAACAAATCTAATATACATTAAACCATGTAAACTTATTTTTATATAATATCTAATCATGCAAACCAAGATCGGTTAAACCAAAAACCGAAAACTAAAACATGAGACGTGTGTGTTGTGAACTTGAGCATATCATACTATTCTAATCTTTACAATTTGGATCTAAACACAAAACTAAACTATGGTACCGATGTCTTCTTGTAGAACGCCGTCTCCAAGCCGACTCAATCCAAAACTTCGTGATCCACCGAGCTAGACTCTAATGAGCGCTATAAATGATCTTGTCGCTCGGGCTCTTGAATCACCATGTGAAAGCTTCCAAATCATCTTGTTGAAGCTAATCACCAACTAATATCTTGATTAATGATCTGAAACTAAAATCACAAGATTATTAGTACACATAACTACATGAGTTAATCATCATCAAAACTAGAGTGGAAGGCCTCTGGGCCAACAATCTCCCCCTTTTTGATGATGACAAAACTCATGGAGTTATATATGCATGGATTAAAGTTAAGCTTCAAAGAAGCTCCCCCTAACTCATCCATAAACAAATAAACATAAATATACAATGAATCTGAAACACGAAACATGCATAGATATGCATAAAACAATAAAAGGCTCTAGATACCAATGAAATTTTCAAAACCAAATAAACATGCTCTAGATACCAATTAAACTTAATATATGCAAAACAAAACTAATGATCTCTTTTACAAGCTCTTGATACCAAAATAAACATGTTCTTTAAATAATGCCCAAAAATAAACATGTTCTTTAATAATGCTTTTGATACCAATTGAACTTAATAAAAACATAAAACATGCATAATATGCATATATAAACTCAAATTCTTCTCCCCCCTTTTGTCAATCATCAACAAAGGGGTTAAAAATAAAACAAAAAAATATATTCTTCTCCCTTTTTGTTCAAAACAAAGAATCAATAAAGGGATGTATCAAAAACAAAATGTTCTCCCCCTTTTGTCTAAAACAAAAACGATATCAATGAGGGGTCAAATCAAATATGATACCAATTAAAAATGTGTCAAGGAAGTGCATATTGATACCAATTAAAAGTGAAATTATACCAACTGAAAAACAAAAATCTTGATACCAATTGATAAGTAAACAAATATCATATCAATTGTAAATAAACAAACTTGATATCAATTGAAATTAAACATAACAAATTTTGAATTTCTAAACAAGGATTTTGATACCAATTGTAAATATTTTTCATTTTGAACATATGATACCAAATTGAAATTTTCAATCATAAAGTATGGGAGTGGAAATCAAATGCCAAATGAAAGATGAAATACAAGTTTTCTCCCCCTTTATAAAATTTGATTGAGGCCAAACCTGCACACAAAATACGAGATTATAGAACTTAAGAAAGGAGATGTGCAAGTGCTCAATTCTTCCGCTATAGCAAGTGGCTATGCGGGTCGTGATCCACAAGGAGGGTTTGCGATGGAAGCTTTACGGTTCTTTATTGAAATCGTTAAGAAAACAAAACGATAGTTCTTCTCTGTTTTTATGTTAAGAAAATGGAAAAAAGAATTATGTTATGTTAGAAGAAAATGAAAGATGAAGAAGGTGAAAAAATCAGAAAACGGCGAAAGCGTCTATGTACAAATGATTTGGAAAAAAGAATGAAAACGATTGGGAAGAAGTGGTGAAAGAAATCATGTTGGCGATCTATACTATAGCGATAAAAGAAAAGAAATAAAGTTAAGAATTACTTACCTAGTTTGGTGATGACTTACTTGGAAACCTGTGCAAGTTCTACCTTTACTTCGAAGGCGTTCAACGCATAGATCATAAGCTCGAGCTCAGTCCCCGTGCACATTATATCGTCAAGCCTAGCAAGAACGAAGTGATGCGGATCTTGGAAGAGGAGAACGTCTTCATGAACTATCGCTGGCTCTCACGTAGCTTAGTTATACTTGCTTTGGATTTCACTTGTAAACTCAACAAACACAACCAAGGTAAAGTAGAAAGAGGAAGAGGAAAGCAAAACAAAAGAAAAGGAAAGTAAAGAAACAAACATAAATAAAAGTTTACCTTTATTGCTTGAGATAATGAAAGAAAGGAGGAGGGTACATCGGTGTCACTCTCAACATATGCCTCTCTCTCTTACTTACATGAATCTTCTTCTACCCTAAGCTACATACAAGTTACATAAAAGTAAAAAACTAAACTACAAAATGAAAAAACTAGTCTAAAATCCTAACTCTGCATTGGCATCCCTTTTCAGCACAAAGCATGGCCTTTTATAGGCCAAAAACCAACACCAGGATCCCGGGGAGGTCGGGGGAGCAACGCTCCCCTAACTCCCTAACAATGCTGCGGAAACGCGGCTTTTGCCGCGTTTTCGCGGCCAGGGTGTGGCCAGGTGGCCACACCCTGTTGGTGGGTTACCCTGTTTTCTCCTTCTGACTTTATCTGGAGTTGGTTTCTTCGTTTGGGTCCTGGATTTTAACGAAATGGCCTTGGATTCTTGGCTTTAACCGATCGATTCTGAGAGGATTCTTCTCAACCGGTTTTCAACCTCTTGATTTTGCCCTGATTTCTTGAGTGCGAATTAATTCTAATTTAATTCAGAATTTTGGTGGGCTTTGGGCTCATTTCTCTTCAACTCCTTAAAGATTGGGCCTGCAAATAAATCAAACAATTAATTAGGACAATGCAGGCTTTTATTCTATAATAAGTATGGATATATGATATTAAATATGCAACATTAGCGACCAATCACACCCCCATACCTATCTTTTGCTCGTCCTCGAGCAAAACAACTAAACTATACTAAGGATTATTAGACCACTTTCGCAGGTCACGCGATTGCACTGAGCATGTGCAACAAGCCGTTAAACCTCTAGGTTTCCCCTAGAGGACGAGTTTTGTCTCGTGAGGGTTTTCAGCGGATTACACCCACAAAATCCATAAAGAAAGGGAAACAAAGAGTTAGTATTTTCGAAAAACATTTTGAAAGAGAAAAATATTTGAAATATGATTGTAAGATCTGAGCAATCTATAAGTTATAGGAAAACCGAATTTTTCATTCCTAAACTTAGTCTCTATTCAAAAATTTGTTATCAATCAAAGTAAGGAGTCAAATTGTACTTCTCATCTAGTCTATTACTTTACCCTAAGTCAAATGCACCTTGTAACTGTGAAAATTTTTGACTAAGAGTTCATTAACTCTAATTCTTATGCCTTATTTATTTTTATATATATACTTTTTTTTTGTTTTTTTTGTGGTATTATTCCTTAGTTTTATTAGGCTTTCTAATCTGCCCATGTAACGAGCCTTTAATCGATGACTCCCAAACCAAACGGTCTTAGGGCACCAGGTGAGAAAACACCCCCAAGGACTTAAGGACTCGAGCAAACAAGGCCACAAAACTAAGGATTTTATTATATGAACCTCTTTTAGGCGTGAATACTTATGCTTTATTAGGCATAAATACCCAGCTTAATCAGAGGATTTTTCTTTTCAAACTTATCAATCATCTTTCGCATAAATACTAAAGCTTGCTTAGGCCAAAGCACCTAACTAGTCAATAAATAGATTTGTTTGTATGTATATATATATATATATATGTATATATATATATATATATATGTATATATATATGTATATATATATATATATATATATATGTATATATATATATATATATATATATATATATATTATAACTTATCTAATCATCTTTCGCATAAATACTAGGCTTTCTTAGGCCAAAGCACCTAGCTAATCAATAATTAGACTTGTTTTTTTTTTTTTTTATAAGGCATAAGAATCTTTGTTTTTGAACCCTAAGTGTGTAAGTGTATGAAGTGTGCATATTTCATCAAGGTAAAGATCAAGACCAAATTACTTTGACAAATTATCTTCCTAACTCTAAAAATCAAACAAATAATCTTATTTTAACCAAGTATAAGAAATCCTAATTTGGATTTTCTTATTCCTTAAAATTAACTTAATTTCTTACAAAAATAAGTCAAAATATTGTTTCTATTTTTCAAAAAGTTTTTAAAAGTAAAGAAAAATGTTAAATTTTTTTTTATTTTAAAGAAAAAGAAAAGTTATGTTAGACCCTCCCCCACACCTATCCCATGCATTGTCCTCAATGTATGAATTAATGCATAGATGCATGAAAAAGAAGAAAGGGAAGGAAAGTGGTTACCTTAAGGTGGTGGTTCCGGTGGTGGTCTGATTGGTCCACGAAACGCGGCCCAATCAACTTTTCTTGGGTCTCGGAGGAACCCACCAGCAATATCTTTAATATAACCCATTAAAAAGATGTATCCATAAAGGATCTTTATTAAATATTTAACCCCATCTAATTTTCATATTCCATAACTAATTTCGGAGTCAAATTTGTCAACCACCTCGTCCCAGAATGGAGTATGAAATGATAGAACGGTTGACTGGGACTCAGGAAGGAAAGGAACTAATACCGACTCGGGAAGGTGACTTAAGTCAAGTAAAGGTTCAGGAGTCGAAATTGGTTCAAGAAGCGGGTCCAAGTCAAGAAGTTGAAACTCTAGTCCACATGTATTTTCTAACAATGGAATGTGACTTAATGTGGGTGATTCCAGTTCAGGAATGATAGGTGGAGGAATCAAAACTGACTCTAAAATATTAGTAAAGTTTGGTAACACAACAGGAGTCAATATTAATTCAGAAAGTTGAACTGGATCACAGATTTGAGAATCTAGGTCACATATCTCATTGAGTTCAATATCAAAATATTTAGAACTTGCCAATTTGTCAATAGGATTTTCAAAATTGTATAATTGGTCAAGTTCAATATGATCCTTAAGAATGGGTGATTCAATTTCATGATGAATTGGCACAGGATTCAATGTTGACTCAGGAAAAAGATGAAAATCAGGTAAACATACCGGAGTCATAATTGAACCAGGAAGTAGAATTGAATCACTAAGTTGGGGTTCAGGATCATATTCATTTTCAAGTTCTATTTCAGGAAAAGGAAAACTTGCTAAACTGTCAATATCTTTTTCAAAATTTGGAGTTTGGGCAAGTTCAAGTGGTTGTTCTGAAATGGAATCTTGATTTCCAAGACTACACGACTCTTCGACTCTAACAGGATGGTTAGTGACATCAGAACTAGTCAAACGGTGAGAACGTAGAGATTCGACCATCATATCTATGTCACGATTTCTAGCATTTTGAGCATGAGTCATGCCTTCAAGCATCTTTTCATAATTGATGGGTTCATTGTTTTGATGAAAAGATGAAGAGTTGTCTTGGAAGTGGTAGTGAAATTGTGAGTCCATCAGATTTTGGGATTTGTGTTTGGACTTATGCATACTCATTTCCAAAGTTGATGGTCTTCTATTTTGGACTGGTGGAACTGAGTATGACTCTTGAAAATATTGTGGACTAGGTGGAGAAGGAGGACAAGTTGGTTGATAATTATGCTCGGGGGAGGTGAATCCCCACTGACTCGGTGAAGAGTTGAAATCATTATGGAAATTATAGTTATTAGATTGGGGGTATGGGTTATATTGATTCGGATAAGACCAATCCGGCACACTAGGTTGGTCATAGTTATGATATGCCGGGTTGGTAATATCCGAAAATGAAGTCGGTGTGTAATATGTATTATTATTGTAGTTGAAAAAATTATTATTATAGTCCATATCACACAATAGAATACAAACAAAAGAGAAAGAAAAGCAAACAAATAAACAAACAAGAAAGAAAAAATTCTAACCTAGACCTAGACCTAGACGACTCCTAACTGGTTAGACTGTCCACGGGAGGTTTAATGTAGATTTTGACCATAAGCTAATCAGCCAGGTCAGGGCAAGGTTGATGGGAGGTTTTCCGTCAAAAGACGTTCCTTAATTAAATAACCACCAACCTTCGGGCTTTCGGCCCTTAATCCCTTTCCTAGACACTGATTTGGCAAGAGTCAAGTTCCAACACCTTTCCCCTTAGGATAATCTCCTAATTGAGTCCGAGATGTCCCTAGGGCCAACGTCTACTCATTTTAAGTTAGGCTTGGGTTAGTGAGTGCTTGGATTCTGATTTTGGGCTAAGGAAGGGTGATTAAATCCCCACCTTATCTTGTTATGGGTTAGTGCCCTTAAAATAATTTTGTGCAAGTGTACAAGATATGTAAATAGGAATCACTCAAAGCAATGAAAATCAACCAAGAGATGAATCCTATTCTACATGCAATGCGAACGTACCTTGCTCCAGCACTCTTCAACAGTAAATATAAATGAATTGAAAAAACGCGTGCCTAAAATGCAAACGTCTAATCAATTTTTAACTTTTGCAACAAACGTTTACTGTTGATTATTAGCAGGCTTATGTGATGGCATATAGGAAATAAAGAATTGCAGCAAACTAGAATTTGCAAAGCAAGCAGCCCTGCAAAAACCTGTTAGTAGTCAACTCGTCCTTGCCGCGGATCCGCGGCTTTTGCCGCGGAAACACGGCAATTCAGAGGGCCCTTGGTCTCTGCTTTCTAGAGCAGAGGCCCAAGGCCACTTGTATGTCACTGCAATATTAATTTCCTGCTTTTATTGCCCTGTAACCTGCAATAGAGAAGAAACTTCGTTTAGTTCTAAAAAATTTTCAAAAAAAAAAATTTAGGTGTTACCCTCCCCGGCAATGGCGCCAAAATTTGATTGAGGCCAAACCTGCACACAAAATACAAGATTATAGAACTTAAGAAAGGATATGTGCAAGTGCTCAATTCTTCCGCTATAGCAAGTGGCTATGCGGGTCGTGACCACAAGGAGGGTTTGCGATGGAAGCTTTACGGTTCTTTATTGAAATCGTTAAGAAAACAAAACGATAGTTCTTCTCTGTTTTTAAGTTAAGAAAATGGAAAAAAGAATTATGTTATGTTAGAAGAAAATGAAAGATGAAGAAGGTGAAAAAATCAGAAAACGGTGAAAGCGTCTATGTACAAATGATTTGGAAAAAAGAATGAAACCGATTGGGAAGAAGTGGTGAAAGAAATCGTGTTGGCGATCTATACTATAGCGATAAAAGAAAAGAAAGAAAGTTAAGAATTACTTACCTAGTTTGGTGATGACTTACTTGGAAACCTGTGCAAGTTCTACCTTTGCTTCGGAGGCATTCAACGCATAGATCATAAGCTCGAGCTCAGTCCCCGTGCACATTATATCATCAAGCCTAGCAAGAACGAAGTGATGCGGATCTTGGAAGAGGAGAACGTCTTCATGAACTATCGCTGGCTCTCACGTAGCTTAGTTATACTTGCTTTGGATTTCACTTGTAAACTCAACAAACACAACCAAGGTAAAGTAGAAAGAGGAAGAGGAAAGCAAAACAAAAGAAAAGGAAAGTAAAGAAACGAACATAAATAAAAGTTTACCTTTATTGCTTGAGACAATGAAAGAAAGGAGGAGGGTACATCGGTGTCACTCTCAACATATGCCTCTCTCTCTTACTTACATGAATCTTCTTCTACCCTAAGCTACATACAAGTTACATAAAAGTAAAAACTAAACTACAAATGGAAAAACTAGTCTAAAATCCTAACTCTGCATTGGCGTCCCTTTTCAGCACAAAGCATGGCCTTTTATAGGCCAAAAACCCAACAACCAGGATCCCGGGGAGGTCGGGGGAGCAAACGCTCCCCTAACTCCCTAACAATGCCGTAGAAACGCGAATTTTGCCACGTTTTCGCGGCCAGGGTGTGGCCAGGTGGCCACACCCTGTTGGTGGGTCACCCTGGTTTCTCCTTCTGACTTTATCTGGAGTTGGTTTCTTCATTTGGGTCCCGGATTTTAACGAAATGGCCTTGGATTCTTGGCTTTAACCGATCGATTCTGAGAGGATTCTTCTCAACCGGTTTTCAACCTCTTGATTTTGCCCTGATTTCTTGAGTGCGAATTAATTCTGATTTAATTCAGAATTTTGGTGGGCTTTGGGCTCATTTCTCTTCAACTCCTTAAAGATTGGGCCTGCAAATAAATCAAACAATTAATTAGGACAATGCAGGCTTTTATTCTATAATAAGTATGAACATATGATATTAAATATGCAATATTAGCGACCAATCAAAATACAAAATGAAACAATGAATAAGCGTGTATATGGATACTAATTGAAAACTAGTCAATTGAAACAAGATAGTCATTATAAAACAAGCTTTATCATGATCAAAATTTGTGCTCTAAGATATATGAATATAATAAGCACAAATAAAAACATATATATGTATGAAAATTAGATACCAATTGAAATTGATACTCTTTGAAGTGAAAGCATACATACATAAAAATATATGAGTATGCAAGAAAATGTCAATATTGATACCAATTGAAAGAATCCAATGATACCAATTGAAACAACAATAATATCAAGTGTATATCTCATATTCCTATCCTCCAATCATGTTCAAGTTTAAAATGATTTTCACAATAAAGCATACATGAGCATGGTCTCCCAACCAACCACCCTTCGAAGGTAGGGGTTTTCAAAAATAGGTTTGAAAATATAGTATGTTTGAAAATCTCTACCATAGTGAAGAATACGAACTAGTTAACTGGAAAAACTTTTAAACTAGTACGAAATCCTTCAAGAAAGGAATAAAACAAAATTGTTTTTCATGAAACACATGTAAATTACATGATCACTAAACACTCAAAGTCCATAAAAGCCCATATCATACTCATGAAAACACAATCATGAGAAACATAATAACGTGAGTGAACAAGTGTTATGTGAAACACACAATCATGAAAATATTCAATTAAGCTCAATTGAAATTCCTTAAAAACATGAAAAACTAAATTTTCATTACCAATTTGAAATTACCTAAAAACATGAAAATCATCAAAACAATTTAAACTTCAAGGCATATGTATGTCATGTACAAACTAACGTATGCATACATATCCTAAACATAATGAGTCCACAAAAGTATATGCATGAAGGCACGTGACTCAAAGGATGTATATGTATAATCAATAATTTGGACAAGATAGACATATACATGAAGTTAAAACACATGATCATAGAAACATATCCAAAATGAGGAATACAAGTTAGAATGTATGAATCATCAAAACTAGATTATACTAGCACATCTAATGGGTACAAATAGGCATTCAAGTACAAACATAAAAAGAGTTACTTGTGGCCCATTCTATGTACAAGTATAAATCCTAGTTTTCATGAAACTAACATCTAAACATATATTCAAATCATGAAGTATAAAACGACACATAAATCAACATGATAGACATAAAAATGATCATTATGTAAATCCACATGCTATTAGAACTATGATATACATAATAGCTAAACAATGATGAGAACACAACATATGAGTCCATCTAAACATGGGTGATCTCAAAAGCTATACATGCATGTCAAAGATCTAAGAATCATGGCATTTAACAACTAATCAGAACATGAAGCATCAAAAAACAAAAATCTTAAACATCCATGTGATCATTATGTATATGCATGTGTATTAGATCTAGAGCATACATATTAGTTAAAAACAAGGTGAGAACACATAGATATAAATCCATATAAGCAAGAAGTGTCTCAAGTAACTAAACATGTATATTACTGATCTAAATCACATGGTATAAGCATAATGAACAATAAACCATGGCATGCTATAAATTGATGAACATGAAAAGCATGCAAATATACATGGGATTTAGAGATAGATACCAAACCGATGAAGGGCACTTCTCTAGATCTCCAAACCAAGGTGGTCTTCCCACCAAACCTCCCTTGAAAGTGATGCATCCAAATAGTTTTCTTTAAGCATGAAACGCATCCACTTCAAGGCACCTCCACTCTCACGTGATGCGAGAGCCCACACCTACATTAAAAATTTTAGGGGTGGTCTTTGGTACCCATTTTCTTTTGGGTCCAGAGGGGTTAGTATCTCTCCTAACCCAAACAAGATTATTTGCTAAATTTTCAATATGTAAACGATCATAGCAAAATCTAGCAAGGTGGCCTTTTCGACCACAATGTGTACATGTATACACATGAGCATACATATTGTGGAGTTTGTGACTGTGATGAGCATGTGTATGCCGTGATGGGTGTACATGTAAAGATGGAACTTGTTTCTTGCGAACCAAGGTTTCCAAGCGTGTATGATTCAAAGTACATTGGCTCAAAGTGGAGCCCAAACATTCAACACTTTTCTTCAACACATTTATGTCATTTTCAATACTAGAAGATAAAGTGGAGCATGCAAAAGATGTGCAAGAAGAAGAAGCTATACTAGCATGGCACACATGAGAATCAATATCAATTTTCAAGATTCATTTTTCTTTAAAACTAAATCCAATTCTTTTGTAATGAAATCAATTTCATTTTTCAAAACAAGGTTATCTTTTAAAACAAATCCAATTTAGAAGATAAAACCTCATTGTTTTTCACAACATCATCACAATCATTTTTGCTTTTCAAAACATCAATCTCTTTTAGGGTAAGGTCTAGTTGAGATCTTAGTGAGTCACGTTCACTAGTAATCTCTTCCTTCTCTTGCAAAATCAATTCAAAAGTTGAGCACAAATCCTTCATTTCTTCTTTTAATTCAAGATGTTTCTTTTTCAAAAGGTCATGTTTTTCCATAAAATTTTCAAGCTTAGAGGCAAGTTCTACATTTAAGTTTTGAACTTCAAACACCCATAGCAATATGAACTAGAGCTATCATCTAGTTGAGAATCTGATTGTACCTCAAGGGAGTCTTTCCCTTGGACCATGAGGCAATGCTCGTCGGACTTGTCTTTCCTAGATCTCCTCAACTTGTTGATAATCCATGGTAGCTCAGGAGAAGTCAATATGCTCCAAACTGCAAAAGCCGAATCATAATGATCAAACACATGTAAAAGATCTTCATTAAAAGATGCTCTAAGTGTCTTAAGTGCTAATGCATTAGCCTTTTTATGCTTACTAGCATTTGGGTAGGATTCTTGAGTAGTGGCTTGATAAACTAGATGTCCTGGGCCTTTAAATGACTACTCATCTTGGCCTTCCAAATATCATGTCTAGAAAAATCAAACATAGGAGGGCTATCCATGAGTGCAACTATATGTGTGCAAATGAACAATGCAAATGAAGATTAGCAAACCAAGATCTCACTCCTAGGTGGTTAAACCTAAATATCAGGAGCGTAGGCTCTGATATCAATTGAAAATCACCTAGAGGGGGGTGAATAGGTGATAATACTAATCTAGTCAACTTAATGCGGAATTTAAAACTTAATAGCAATTAAACTAAATGAGTGATGCCAAGCCAAGCATATAAGTATGAATGATCAATGTGAAATGATGCAAGGCACAAAGTAGAGAGAGAGAGAGAGAGATAGAGTAAGAGTCAAGGGATCAAGCGCAAACAACAAGATATGTTTCGAGGTTCGAGCACCCAGCTCTACATCCCCGCCTTCACACAGAAGGATTTCAACTCCACTAGCTTGTCCACAAAGGACTCCCAGAAAGGGAACCTCCACCGAGAATTTGGGGCAATAACAATTACAAGGAGTACCCAACTCCTCTCTTTACAAACACAACCTCCTCCTTGAGGCACAACACCAAGCCAACAAACAATCACCTCACAACTTGAGGGATTAGCACAAAGCAACACAAGGATCACCTCACAACTTGAGGGATACAACCCAAATGCACAACCTCCTCAACACAATGAGGGAAAGGCACAAAGCCAAGCAAAGATTGGGTTTACAACTTGGTGGTCTAGCAAACAACCACAAATAATTTCTTTCCCACACAAGGATCCTATAGAATGAGATAGTAGATGTAGCTCAAGTGTGGAGAAAACCAAAGGAATGGAAATCAAAATCTCAAAGAAAATCCTTGGGAAAAACTAGAAACCAAGATGAAGAAGTTTAATCAAGCACTTTCCCAAAAACCCTTTTCTTTGATTTTCCAAACCCTTAGCAAAAACACCAAATAGATTGTTGAAATTAAAGCCCAAAAACTTCTTTTGATTGCTGTGAAAACACTAGAGAAAGCTCAGAAAATTCGTCCAAAATTTTTTTGAGAAAACAGGCAATTAATGGGGTATTTATAGCCCCTAGGAAAATATAGTCGTTGCAGCAAATTCTGCCAGAAATGAACTACCGGTCGACCGGTCGGTCGACCGGCCAACGATCACATTTGACCGCTGGCAGCTACCGGTCGATCGGGCGGTCGACCGGACCCAGATACAGAGAGCAACACCTCTCTGTCCGGTCGACCGCTCGTCGACCGGGGGCAACCCGAGAGCAACCTGCTCTCAGTCGGTCGACCGTGCGGTCGACCGGCTAAAGGATAAGCCAGTGTGCACGTATCCGTGCACGTCGGTCGACCGCTACGGTCGACCGGCTCCTGATCCGGTCGGCCATGTGGTCGACCGATCTAGCCTGGCAGCAGCTGTTCAGGGACTGATAAACAGGTTATTTTTAATCCTGAAAATTCCCATAAAATCTCTAAAATTACACAAAATAGTTTTATCATTTTACATTAAAATATAAACTTGTGTTAAACATTTCAACACAAATTTCAAACATTATGAACTGTTTTTGTGTTATAGAAATTTTGCCAAAAACCAAAACCGTATTTTCTAAAACTTGGATTTTGAATAGAAAATACATTTTGTCCAAAACTCATCCAAATACAAAAACATGATATTTAAACACTTTGAAGCATGTTGTATATGGATAGAAATCCAATATACAAGAAACATATATATATATATATATATATATATATATATATATATATACATACATATATATATATATCCATGTTTTTGACTTTAATTCCAAAAATATGTTTTGTTAGAAATACCAAAACATAAAACACATGAAATAGATTATCAAGCTAAGTTTGTTTAAATAGTTGAAGCATGCATGTATATAGAACAAATCTAATATAGATTAAACCATGTAAACTTGTTTTGATATAATATCTTTTCATGCAAACCAAGATCGGTTAAACCAAAAACCGAAAACCAAAACATGAAACGTGTGTGTTGTGAACTTGAGCATATCATACTATTCTAATCTTTACAATTTGGATCTAAACACAAAACTAAACTATGGTACCGATGTCTTCTTGTAGAGCGCCGTCTCCAAGCCGACTCGATCCAAAACTTCGTGATCCACCGAGCTAGACTCCAATGAGTGCTATAAATGATCTTGTCGCTCGGGCTCTTGAATCACCATGTGAAAGCTTCCAAATCATCTTGTTGAAGCTAATCACCAACTAATATCTTGATTAATGATCTAAAACTAAAATCACAAGATTATTACTACACATAACTGCATGAGTTAATCATCATCAAAACTAGAGTGGAGGCCTCTGGGCCAACAACAAGTACAAGCTACAATTAAATCATCAAAACTAAACAAGAGCAAGCATAGAATAAAGTAATGTTAGCTTGTTAGAGAGTTAAGATGTTAGAGTGTTAGAATCCATCATCATGAGCCATTAATGGCAAGTAGAGGCTATTAGATTCATGTGGATTGTCAAGTAAGGAGTAAGCAAGTTAGTGGTTAGTTGTTGTTTCCATGAGAGAAGATTAGATAAGCATGTAAAAGGAGTAAGAGAAAGAAAATAAGGAAAGATAAAGAGAGAACCTTTCATAAATTGTCACCTTCCATTACAAGCACTCTTTCTTTCCACCCATGTAATACTCTCTTTCCTATTACAAGATCAACAAGAAATGAAAAATACAAAAGAGAAAGAAGAAGAATAACTAACCTAAACTACCCTAAAAACTATGAACATGGAGAAGAAAACCCTAAAACACTCCTCAAAACTCCTCTCTATTGAGCCCTGAAAATCCCAGGGTATTTATAGGCGAAATGGGCACCAGGGAGCGTGTACGGAGTCACGCGTCAAATCTTGACGCACGGGTCCACACAAGAGCCGTGTTTATGTGGCCATAGAGTGGCCACACGTGTCGCACTACCTGCCACGCACTGTAACTTTGCCCCCCTATCTGCTGTAATTCCTAGTTTCTAGATATGGGCACCCAATTTTGATAGATTCACCCTCCAAAGTCAATGGCTATATGTGTAGGCTTTAAATCACCAATTAAATGGGATTTTGGGCTTCTGCTTCATTTCATGCCATGGACCTTGAAACATACAAGAGAGGTATTATTAACAGAATTTAATATTGAATAAATGTGAAGATGTGGTATAAAATATGCAATTTTAGAGACTAATCAATGGGTCATGATCCATAAGGAAGGACTTGTGATGGAAGCTTTTAGTAAGTTATTTTTCTAAGTTACTAAACTGGTTAACAGTTCTTCTTTGTTTTTATAAAGAAAAGAAAAAAAGCTATGTTAATTTGGAGAAAATGGAAGAGTGGAGAAGATGGTGATTGTTGGTGCTTTGAAAAAAATCTAAGTTAAAGTAAAGAAGAAAAAGAGAGATGTGTTTTGGAGATATGTTTCTAACCTAATAAGGAAAGAAAGAACTAAAATAAATACTTACTTTCCTACTTGAAGCTTGCTTACCTTGGATCTGCTACAATGATTTACCTTGATTTGATGGCGATCAAAATACGGTGTATAGCATCTTCCCCATTCTCATTCTAAACTATGAAATAAAGGGGCAAGCTTAAACTAATTTAGAAATGGCTACCTATCACCATAAGCCATCAATGGCACTTGCAAGGACAAGACAATTTTGAGGCTATAGAATTCATTTGGATTACAACCACCTCAGAGGAAAGTAGAAGAAAAATAGAAATGAAGAACAAAGAATGTAACTTTAGATTCAAGAAAGTAAAAATAAAAGAAAAGAAGATTACTTACACCGGTGTCACTCTCAGTACAAGCTTCATTCTCATTCGCTCATGAAACTTTTCTCTCTTCTAAGTTACATAAATAAATCTGAAAATTACATAAAAAGAAAAAATCTAAACTAAACTAGAACAAAAACTAGCCTAAAATTCTCTACTGAGTGGTTCTCTCTGGCCTCAGAATTTGCAGGTATTTATAGCAAAAACACAAGGGAGAGCGTCTAAAGATAGGTGGAGCAAACGATCCCCGCATCTCAACTGAAATGTGGGGATTCACAAGAAATGTGGCAGATCCGTGGCAAATTTGTGGCCATTGGCCAGATCTGGTGGGTGCAGGTCTCTGGTTTGATGTTTCAACCATTTATCTATCTGATTTCTCGATTTGAGCTATGGATTTGATGATATCAGTATTGATCTTAAGTTAACCAAAATGGATTCATAAAAATTGAATTTATCTGGTTTTCATTTGGTGTTATCTCCCAGATTTGCTCTGATCTTCAGCTGAATATTTGCTCTCATCCTTAATTTTAATTTAATTTGAATTTCAGTGGGATTTTAGGCTCGTTTATCTTCTCCTTCATTTAGTAAAGGCCCTGCAAATAACTAGACAAAAAAATAATTAAATAGCAGAGTTTATTAAACAAATTGATATGAGAATATGATAATAAATATGCAATATTGGTGACCATTCGCACCCTCACACCTATCTTTTGCTCGTCCTCGAGCAAGACAAAAACATTCATTTTTGTAGGAATCACGATTGCACTTAGCATGTGCAACAAGCCATTAAACCTCTAGGTTGCCCCTAGAGGACGAATTTTGTCCCGTGAGGGTTTTCAGTGGAATACACCCACAAAATCAATAAAGAAAGAGAAATAAAGTGTTAGTATTTTCGGAAAGCATTTTGAAAGAGAGAGAGAGAGAATATTTGAAGTATTATTGTCAGAGTTCAAGTAATCTATAAGTTATAGAAAATTAAACTTTTCATTCCTAAACTTAGTTTTTATTTAAAAACTTGTTATCAATCAAGGTAAGGAGTCAAACTGTATTTCTCATCTAGTATATTACTTTACCTTAAGTCATATGCATCTTCATGACCGTGAAATTTTGACTCGAGATTCTTTAACTCTAACTCTTATGCCTTATTTTTTTTTATATTTTTGGTGGTATTATTATTTAATTCTATTAGGCTTTCTAATCTGCCCATGTAACGAGCTTTTAGTCGGTGACACCCAAATCGGACAGTCTAGGGCACCGAGTGAGAAAACACCCTAAGGACTTAAGGACTCGAGTGAATAAGGTCTCAAAACTAAAGATTTTATTATATGGACCACTTTTATGCGTGAATATTTATGTTTTATAAGGCATAAATATCCAACTTAATCGGAGGATTATATATATATTATATATATATATATATAATATATATATTAGACATAAGAATCTTTGTTTTTGAACCCTAAGTGTGTTAGTGTATAAAGCATGTATATTTCATCAAGGAAAAAATCAAGACTAAATTACTTTTTCAAATTTTCTTCCTAACCCAAGAAATCAAACAAAAAATCTTATTTTGACCAAGTATAAGAAATACTAATTATGATTCTCCTATTCCTTAAAATTATTTAATTTCCTAAAAAATAGGTCAAAATATTGTTTCTTTTTTCAAAAAGTTTTTAAAAGCAAATAAAATGTTATTTTTTATAAATAAAAGAAAACATATGTTATGTTAGAACCCTCACCCACACCTATCTCATGCATTATCCTCAATGTTTGAGTGAATGCATAAATACAAAAAGAAAGAAGAAAGGGAAGGAAAATGTTACCTCAAGGTGGTGGTTTCGGTGATGGTCAGATTGGGCCAAACATTGCTACCCAATCAAGATAATTTGGTGGTTCATGAAACCCACCTTTTATTGATATCTTTTCTATTTACATATTTTCAATCCCCAATATGAATAGGATCATGCAAGATCCTATCATGAAAATTATCCCCTTCATATGACCAATATTGAAGAATCATCACGGAGTCATTATGGTTTATACCTATATCCAATAAAGGAATGTGATATGATGAATTGGATGAATTGGGCTCAAGAGTGATAGGTTCAGGAACCATTACTAACTTGGGAAAATCAAGTGAAGATTCGAGAGTTGGTATTGGTTCAATAGCTGGGCCTAAATCAAAGAAATGATATTCACATTCTTTTTCCATTAATCGAATGTGCCTATCAAAAATTGGTGATTCAATTTCTAAATTTATTGGAATAAATGTTGGCTCGAAAAATTAGTCTAAATTGGGTAAGGGTACTGAGTCAACCTAGATTCGAAGATGGGAACTGAATCACATGGTTGGTGATAGAGGTCACATTCACATTCAAGATCAATCTCATTAAATAGAAAACTTGCCAATTTGTCCAAGATTTAAAATTGGTCAAGTTCAAGTTTGTATGATGAAATTAACTCTTGGTTAAAGTCTCCAAGACAGCATGATTCTTCATTCCTATTAATATGGCTAAGGTAATCGAGAATAGTCAAACATGTGTTAGGTAGAGTTTCCTCATTCCTATCTTTCACTATATTGATCAAGCGATGCATTTGTGCTTCTAGCCTATTAAGAGAATGGGAAAAATAATTTTCGGACTGAATCAGGTTTTCCATACTCCTATCTAAGTCCCTAGGTTCTTCTTCTTGTGGTGGGACTTGAAAAATAAAGTAAGGATCTTAGATTTGAAAATCTTGATAGGTTTGTGAGTTTTTAGGTTATTTGGTTTTAATGTGTGAACTCAAGGAAGACTATTGGCCGAAAGGCCATTAGCCCTAATATTGATGATAACAAAACATATGTAGTTATGTTTCTGACAATTTTGTTTAGCAAAGTTTCAGGTTAACTCTTTGTTGTATTTTGACTCCATCACAAGACTCACACGTTTGGAAGCTAAAACATGTCGATCCCAGAGCCTAAGCATATAGACGAGTTCAAGGATCAAGATTGCAACAGTAGACTATATCACGATTTGTATTTTTACTTTTTGCATTTTAGATAGGATTTATAGTCATTTGTTAAAACCAAGATGATATAAGTTGATAGCTCTTTTGGGATTGACACACATATATCTTTCACATTCCTGAAGTATTTTAAAAGGGCTCAAAACATTTCTGTTTTCCATTTTCAAAATCGAGTTTTTTTCGGAAAAAATGAGTTTCAAAAAAATCAGTTTTTGACTTAGAAAAGTATTTTTACAAAATATAAGTCTAACTTTGTTTTGTGTTGATCTATGATCACACACTGGTTCTATCAAATCCCTAGAACTTAATTTTTATTTAAAAACAAAGCTTATTTTTATCAGAAAGTGATTGGTTTCAAAAAGATCTTCAAATCAAGCTTTTGGCCCATGGTCGGTCGACTGATCAGTTGCTGATATTGCACATTCATTATCACATTCTCATACTTATTGTATAATAAACTCTACTTTTAATCCTAATTATTGTCTAATTTATATGCAGGCCCATTGCTAAAGGAAAGGAAAGAGAAACGAGCCCAAAAGCCCATCAAAATTCTAATTTAATTCAGAATTAATTCAAATCAGAAAATCAGGACAAATCAGATCAGTTGAAAACTAGTTATAATAAATCTCTACAAATCAATTAGTTAAAGCCAAAGATCAAAGGCCGTTTTGTCAGATCCAGGAGCTTAAATGGTAAATTCAGAACCAGATAAGGGAAATCGTCAAAACCAGGAGTTGTACCACCCGGTGTGGCCACCTGGCCACACCCAGGCCTTGAAAATGAGACTTTGGCCGCATTTTTACGGCTATTTTGATGCTGTTAGGGGAGCGTTTGCTCCCCCTATCTTCATACACTCCTCCCCGTTGGGTTTTACCTATACATACTAGGTTTTTCAGAGACCAGGAGTGAGCATGCAGAGATATATTTTAGGCCAGGTTTTTATTCTTTTTAGTGTAGGTTTTTATTTTTTTATGTAATTTTCAGTTTTATTTATGTAATTCATAGGAGATAAGAGTTTCATAAAAGAACGACAGTGAAGCTTGTACTGAGAGTGACACCATTGTAAGTTGTTATTCTCCTCTCTTATTGTTACCACATTGAATCTAAAGTACATTTTTTATGTTCTTCTTTGTTTTCTTCTTCTTCTTTTCTACTTCTCTTCTTTTGGTACCAATTTCTATCCAAGTGAGTCTTATAGCATCGAAAGAACCTTGACATTGCGAGTGCCACCAATAGCTCATGATGATAGATTTCAGTCTCAGTCTGTATCATTTCATACTTGTATTGTCTTGATGATGTAATGTGAAAGAGACAAGAAACAACTCTTATGGGCTATGTACTGATTGCCTCCACTTTAAGGTAACATCATCGCCACAGATTCAAGGTAAGTATTTGGCCAGAGAGGAAAGTATTTCTTTTAGGTTTAACTTTCTTTCTTTTAATTTTTAGTTTAGATCACCAACACCATCAACTCTCAACTCTTTTATCACTATTTTTAATTTCTTTGTATATATCCATTTTTCCATTTTCTCCACCTTCTCAATCTACTAGTTTCTTCCTATCTTAATTTTAACCTATTTTTCCTTTTCTTTTAAAGAACTAAAAGAAGATCTTTAACCATTAATTGCTAAAAAGGCTTCCATCGCTAGTCCCTCCTTGTGGATCACGACCAGCATAATAACTTGCTATTGCGGTAGAATTGAGTATTGCACATACTATTCTTAAGTTCTTAATTTTTTTATTTTTTGTGCAGGTAAGAACTTAATCAAATTTTGGTGCCGTTACCGGCGAGGGACAATAAGTTATTCTTTTTTTAAATTTACATTTTTTGTTAACTTTCTTCTTTATTCTTGTGTACAGATTCAACAACAAGAAAATTTTTGATGCAGTGGACTTATAAGTGGCCCTGGACTCTGCTCTAGAAAGCAGAGCCCAGAAGCTCTAAGATTTGCTACAATCCAGTGGCAATCTGAGTGAACTACTAACCTGTATTTTTGCAGGTTAGCTGAATTGCAAACCTAAATTCTGTAGCTATTTATTTGCTTGTTTGTCTCACTGTACATACTTTATAATCTCAACAGTAAAATGATAATTGTTAAATGCTAAAAACGGTTTAGACTTTGCATTTAGGCACGTGTCTTATTCGTTTACATTTTATATTACTGTTGAGGAGTGTTGGAGCAAAAAGGTACGTATGCATAGCATACAATTTAGGAAACATTCTTGCGTGATTATTTGCTTGTTGCTTTTCTATATCCTGCACACTTTGCACAATCAATCTTAAGGGCTTGTCCAATAAACAAGATAAGGTGGGAAAATCATTACCCTTCCTTAGCCCACAAATAATCTCCTCACTCACTAACTCAAGCATAAATAAAACTGAGTAGACGTTGGCCCTAGAGATATCTCGGACTCAATAGGAGACTGACCTAAGGGGAAAGTTAATTAGAATTTGACTCTTGCCAAATCGGTGTCAAAGATTGGGGATTGAAGGATGAAATCCCGAAAGATGGTGGTTTGGCATAATTAGGCCCGTTGCTTAGGCACGGATACCTCCCACTGATCTTGCCCTTACCTGGCCGATTAACTTATGGTCAGATTCGGCAATATAACCCTTGTGAATAGTCTAACCAGTTAGGAGTCGTCTAGGTCTAAGGTTTACCCTAATTTAGATTAGATTTTTTTCATTTTGTTTGTTTGTTTTTCCCTGTTTTGATAATTCTTGTGTGATATGGCTTATAACAACAATTTTTCAATTTTAATGATAATCCATATTTCACCGCATTTGACTCGAATAATTCCAACCAGATTTTTACAATATGAACAAACCAAATACACCGGGTTGGACTTATCCGAATCAATACAACCTATTGAAAATCACCTAGAGGGGGGTGAATAGGTGATATAGCTAATCTATGAACTCAATGCGGATTTAAAAACTTAATGCAATACACTCAAGCGCAATCAACAAGTGATGCACACACAACCAAGCCAAGCAATTATGAATGCACAATATGATAGTTGCAAGGCACAAAGTAAAGAGAGAGATAGAGAGAGAGTCAATGGATCAAGCGCAAACAATAAGATATGTTTCGAGGTTCGAGCACCCAGCTCTACATCCCCGCCTTCGACACACGAAGGATTTCTAATCCACTAGCAAGTCCACAAAGAACTCTCACAAGGAGTACCAACTCCTCTCTTTACAACCACAACCTCCTCCTTGAGGCAAGCTCCAATCCAACAAAACAATCACCTCACAACTTGAGGGATTAGCACAAAGCAAACAAGGATTACCTCACCACTTGAGGGATACAATCCAATAGCACAACCTCCTCAACACAATGAGGGAAAGGCACAAAGCCAAGCTAAGTTAGGGTTTATAACTTGCTGGTCTAACAAACAACCACAAACAATTTCTTTCTCCCACACAAAGATTCTATAGAAGAGATAGTAGATTTTAGCTCAAGTGTGGAGAAAATCAATGGAATGGAAATCAAATCACAAAGAAAAATCCTTGGGAAAACTGAAACCAAGATATAGAAGTTGAATCAAAACTCTTTTCCCAAAAACCTTTTCTTTGTTTTCCAAACCCTAGCAAAACTCCAATAGATTGTTCAATATGAGTTCAAAAACTTCTTTTGATTGCTGTAAAACACCAGAGAGTAGGGAAAAATTCGCACAAAAATTCTTAGAGAAAAACTCTCACAAATGGGGTATTTATAGACCCTAGAAAAATATAGCCGTTGGCAGCAGAAAATGCCAGAAATACACTGCCGGTCGACCGGTCCGGTCGACCGTCCAACGGTCAAATTCTGCCCGTTGGCAGCTACCGGTCGACCGCCCCGGTCGACCCAAACAAACAGAGAGCTCCGCTCTCAGACCCAGTCGACCCTGACGGTCGACCGTCCCGTGTCTGCCAAACGTGCACAGATCTGTGCACGTCGGTCGACCGACCCGGTCGACCGACTTCATGCCAAGTCGACTTGGTCAGAAGACTAGTCGACTGGTTGAAGCCTGGAACAGAAAACTGGGCCAGAAAAACAGTTTAAAAATATTTTGAAAAATCTTTTAACACTTCTAAAAATCACCAAAAATAGTTTTATCATTTTGCATTGATATATAAACATGTGGCAAAAAGTTTAGCTCAAATATCAATCAATATGAACTATTTTTGTGTCTTATCATTTTTACCAAAAATCAAAAACTGTATTTTCTAAAACTTGAATTTTGAATAGAAAATACGTTTTGTCCAAAACTCTTCCAAATACAAAAACATGATATTTAAACACTTTGAAGCATGATGCACATGGATAGAAATCCAATATACATGAAACATATATATATCATAGTTTTTGACTTTAATTCCAAAAATAAGTTTTGTTAAAACACAAAACCTAAAACACATGAAATAGGTGTATCAAAGTAAGTTTGTCTAAGAGTTGAAGCATGCATGTATATAGAACAAATCTAATATACATTAAATCATGTAAACTTGTTTTGATCTATCTATTCATGAAACCAAGATCGGTTAAACGAAAAACCGAAAACCAAAACATGAAACGTGTGTGTTGTGAACTTGAGCATATCATACTATTCTAATCTTTACAATTTGGGTCTAAATACAAAACTAAATTATGGTACTGATGTCTTCTTGTAGAGCGCAATCTCCAAGCTGACTCGATTCAAAACTCTTTGATCCACCGAGCAAGTGCTATATATGATTTTTGACGCTCGGGCTCTTGAATCAACATGTGAAAGCTTCCTAATCATCTTGTTGAAGCTAATCACCAACTAATAACTTGATTAAAGATCTGAAACTAAATAACACAAGATTATTAGTACACATAACTACATGAGTTAATCATCATCAAAACTAGAGTGGAAAGCCTTTGGGCCAACAATCTCCCCCTTTTTGATGATGACAAAACTCATGGAGTTATATATGCATGGATTAAAGTTAAGCTTCAAAGAAGCTCCCCCTTAACTCATGCATAGGATAAACAACTAATAAATGGCTCTAGATACCAATGAAAATTATAAAACATGAAACATGCATAGATATGCATAGTACAATAAATGGCTCTAGAAACCAATGGAAGATACCAATGAAATTCTCAAAAACAAATAAACATGTTCTAGATACCTCTAAAAACTAATAAAAGATACCAATGAAATTCTCAAAAACAAATAAACATGTTCTAGATACCAATTAGCAAAAATAAATAAACATGCTCTTGATACCAATTAAACTAAACATAAACATGTTCTAGATACCAATTAAACTCAATATATGCAAACAAAACTAATGATCTAATGATCTCTTTTACAAGCTCTTGATACCAAAACTAAACATGTTCTTTAAATAATGCTTTTTGATACCAATTGAACTTAATAAAAACACATAAAACATGCATACAAAACATGCATATAAACTCAAATTCTTCTCCCCCTTTTTGTCAATCATCAACAAAGGGGTTAAAAACAAAACTAATAAAAACATATACCGATTAAAGAAATTCTTCTCCCCCTTATTTACAAAACTAATGAAAACATATTCTTTTTATTTTCAAAACAAGAAATCAATCAAGGGATGCTCTCCCCCTTTTTGACTAAACTCAAATATGATACCAATTAAAAAATGTGTCAATGAAGTGCATTATGAAACCAATTAAAAATGAAACTATACCAATTGAAAAACAAAAATCTTGAAACAATTGATAAGTAAATAAACAACATATCAATTGTAAATAAACAATCTTGATATCAATTTAAATTAAACATAACAAATTTTGAATTTCTAAACATAAATGTTAATACCAATTGAAATTAAACATAGATCTTTTATACCAAAGTTGATTTAAACATATAAACAAATTTGATTTTGATACAATTGAAATTATTGCCAATTGAAATTACTATTCTCTATCATAAAGTAAGGGAGTGGAATACTAAAAACCAATTGAAAGATGAAATACAAGATTTTCTCCCCCTTTATGAAATACTAATAAAAACTATGATAAGGCTCGAATAAGGATACCAATTGAAAACTAAATCAATTGAAACAAAATTGAAGCTCAAGCTTATCATAAACAAAAACTTGTGCTTAAAGATATAGGGATATAATAAGCACAAATAAAACATATATATGTGTGAAAAGTAGATACCAATTGAAATTGATATTCTTTGAAATGAAAGCATACATATATACAAATATATGAGTATACAAGAAATGTCAAAATTGATACCAATTGAAAGAATTCAATGATACCAATTGAAATAACAATAAGATCAAGTGTATATCTTATATAACCTACCACCCATACATGATCAAGTTTAAAATGATTTTCACAATAAAGCATACATGAGCATGGTCTCCCATCCAACCACCCTTTGATGGTAGGGGTTTTCAAAAATAGGTTTACAAATATAGTATGTTTGAAAACTACTACCAAGGAAGAATATCACAACTAGTTATATGAATCAACTAGTACGAGATCCTTCAAACAAGGAATAACAAAAATATTTTTCATGAAGACACATGTAAACCACATGGCACTAAAACACTCAAAATCCATATAGCACAATTTATACTCATGAAAACTTAAGTCATGAGAAAACATTTAATAAGGTGAGTGTACAAGTGTTGTGAGAAACATATCAACATGAAAATGGACAATCAAGCTCAATATTGAAAACATGAAATTCATCTAGGATGTGAAATCAATTGAAAATCACCTAGCAAACATGAAATTCATCCAAACGATTTAAACTTCAAGGCATATGTATGTCATGTACAAACTAAAGTATACATACATATCCTAAACACAATGAGTCCACAAAAGTATATGCATGAAGGCACGTGGCTCAAGGATGTACATGTATAATTAATAGTTTGGACAAGATAGATATATACATGAAGTTAAAACACATGATCATAGAAACATATCCAAAATGAGGAATACAAGTCAAATGCAAGAATCATTAAAACTCGACTATACTAGTACATCAAGTGAATACAAATGAGCGTTCAAGCACAAACATATATAAAGGTCTATTTGTAACTCACTATTTGTACAAGTATAAATCCTAGTCTTAATGAAAACTATTATTCAAGCAAGTAGTCAAAACATGAAGCATAAAACGGGTCAACAATCAATATGATCATAATAATCAAAAACATGAATTATTAAAACAAAAAGTCATAGTCAACCATATGATTAGCATGACAAAGACATGTGCATTAGATCTATGATTAACATGATAGATAAAACATAAAGAGAACACAAAATATGGGTCCATACTTAACATGGGTGATCTCAAAAGCTATACATGCATGTCAAGGGTCTAATAAACATGGCATTCAACATGCTAAACAAAACATGGTCATCAAAACAAAACATCATAAACATCCATATGATCATTATGTATATGCATGTACATTAGATATAGGGCATACATGATAGTACTAAACAAGGTGAGAACACAAAGATAAGATCCATATAAAACATGGGTGTCTCAAGTAACTAAACATGTATAACACTAATCTAATCAACATGACATAAGCATAATGAACAATAAAATAAGACATGCTATAAATTGATGAACATGAAAAAAAACATGTAAATAAAAATGGGAGTTAGAGAATGATACCAAAACCGACGAAGGTGCATCTCTAGTTCTCCAAACCACGGTGGTCCTCCCACCAAATCCCCTTGAGAGTGAAGCATCCAAATGGTTCTCTTTAAGCTTAGAATGCATCCACCTCAAGGCACCAATACTCTCATATGATGCGAGAGCTCCCACCTACATCAAAAGTCAAGGAGGTGATTTTTGGTACCCATTTTCTTTTGGGTCCATAGGGGTTAGTTTCTTTTCTAACCCAAACAAGATTACATGCTAAATTTGCATTATGTAAACGATCATAGCAAAATCTAGCAAGATGGCCTTTTCGACCACAATGTGTACATGTGTACACATGAGCATACATGTCATGGTTGTGTCCGTGGAAAGCATGTGTATGCCGTGTAGGGTGTGCATGCAAAGATGGACCTTGTTTCTTTCGAACCAAGATTTTCAAACGTGAATGATTCAAAGTGCATTGGCTCAAAGTGGAGCCCAAACATTTAACACTTTTCTTCAAAATATTTATATCATTTTCAATAGTGGAAGATAAAGTGGAGCATGCAATAGGTGTGCAAGAAGAAGAAGCTATACTAGCATGGCACACATGAGAATCAATTTCAATTTTCAAAGATTCATTTTTCTTTAAAACTAAATCCAATTCTTTTGTAATTGAATCAATTTTATTTTTCAAAACAAGGTTATCTTTTAAAACAAAATCCAATTTAGAAGATAAAACCTCATTGTTTTTCACAACATCATCACAATCATTTTTGTTTTTCAAAACTTCAATCTCATTAAGAGCAAGGTCTAGTTGAGATCTTAGTGAGTCACGTTCACTAGTGATCTCTTCCTTCTCTTGCAAAACCAATTCAAAATTAGAACACAAATCCGTTAATTCATTTTTCAAAACAAGATTATCCTCTTTCAAAAGTTTGTGTTTTTCTAAGAAATTTTCAAGTTTTGTGGCAAGTTCCATATTTAGTGTTTGAGCTTCTAAGCAACCATCACAATAGGAACTAGAACAATCATCTAATTGAGAATTCGATTGTACCTCAAGGGAGTTATTCCCTTGGACCATGAAGCAATGCTCTTCGGACTTTTCTCTCATAGATCTCCTCATCTTGTTGATAATCCTTAGAAGCTCGGGAGAAGTCAATATGCTCCAAACTGCAAAAGCCGAGTCATAACGATCAAACACCGGTAAAAGATGTTCATTAAGAGATGCTCTAAGTGCTCTAAGTGCTAATGCATTAGCCTTTTTATGTTTGCTACTATTAGGGAATGATTCTTGAGTGGAGGCTTGATAAACTAGATGTCCTAGGCTTTTTAAATGTCAACTCATATTTGCCTTCCAAGCATCAAGTCTAAAATGGTCAAACATAGGAGGGCTATCCATGAGTGCAACTATATGTGTGCAAATGAACAATTCAAATGAAGATTAGCAAACCAAGATCTCACTCCTAGGTGGTTAAACCTAAATATCAGGAGCGTAGGCTCTGATACCAATTGAAAATCACCTAGAGGGGGGGTGAATAGGTGATATAGCTAATCTATGAACTCAATGCGGAATTTAAAAACTTAATGCAATACACTCAAGCGCAATTAACAAGTGATGCACACACAACCTAGCCAAGCAATTATGAATGCACAATATGAATAGTTGCAAGGCACAAAGTAAAGAGAGAGATAGAGAGAGTCAATGGATCAAGCGCAAACAACAAGATATGTTTCGAGGTTCGAGCACTCAGCTTTACATCCCCGCCTTCGACACACGAAGGATTTCTAATCCACTAGGAAGTCCACAAAGAACTCTCACAAGGAGTACCCAACTCCTCTCTTTACAACCACAACCTCCTCCTTGAGGCAAGCTCTAATCCAACAAAACAATCACCTCACAACTTGAGGGATTAGCACAAAGCAAACAAGGATCACCTCACCCCTTGAGGGATACAACCCAATAGCACAACCTCCTCAACACAATGAGGGAAAGGCACAAAGCCAAGCTAAGTTAGGGTTTATAACTTGGTGGTCTAACAAACAACCACAAATAATTTCTTTCTCCCACACAAAGATTCTATAGAAGAGATAGTAGATTTTAGCTCAAGTGTGGAGAAAATCAATGGAATGGAAATCAAAATCACAAAGAAAAATCCTTGGGAAAAACTGAAACCAAGATATAGAAGTTGAATCAAAACTCTTTTCCCAAAAACCCTTTTCTTTGATTTTTCAAACCCTAGCAAAAACTCCAAATAGATTGTTCAATATGAGTTCAAAAACTTCTTTTGATTGCTGTGAAAACACCAGAGAGTAGGGAAAAACTCGCACAAAAATTCTTAGAGAAAAACTCTCACAAATGGGGTATTTATAGACCCCAGAAAAATATAGCCTTTGGCAGCAGAAAATGCCAGAATACACTGCCGGTCGACCCGTCCGGTCGACCGTCCAACGGTCAAATTCTGCCCGTTGGCAGCTACTGGTCGACCGCCCTGGTCGACCCAAAGAAACAGAGAGCTCTGCTCTCAGACCGGTCGACCCTGACGGTCGACCGTCCCGTGTCTGCCAAACGTGCACAAATCTGTGCACGTCGGTCGACCGACCCGGTCGACCGACTTCATGCCAAGTCGACTTGGTCAGAAGACTAGTCGACTGGTTGAAGCCTGGAACAGAAAACTGGGCCAGAAAAATAGTTTAAAAATATTTTGAAAAATCTTTTCACACTTCTAAAAATCACCAAAAATAGTTTTATCATTTTGCATTGATATATAAACATGTGACAAAAAGTTTAGCTCAAATATCAATCAATATGAACTATTTTTGTGTCTTATCATTTTTACCAAAACCAAAAACTGTATTTTCTAAAACTTGGATTTTGAATAGAAAATACGTTTTGTCCAAAACTTTTCCAAATACAAAAACATGATATTTAAACACTTTGAAGCATGATGCATATGGATAGAAATCCAATATACATGAAACATATATATATCATAGTTTTTGACTTTAATTCCAAAAATAAGTTTTGTTAAAACACAAAACCTAAAACACATGAAATAGGTGTATCAAAGTAAGTTTGTCTAAGAGTTGAAGTATGCATGTATATAGAACAAATCTAATATACATTAAACATGTAAACTTGTTTTGATCTATCTATTCATGAAACCAAGATCGGTTAAACGAAAAACCGAAAACCAAAACATGAAACGTGTGTGTTGTGAACTTGAGCATATCATACTATTCTAATCTTTACAATTTGGGTCTAAACACAAAACTAAACTATGATACCGATGTCTTCTTGTAGAGCGCAATCTCCAAGCTGACTCGATCCAAAACTCTTTGATCCACCGAGCAAGTGCTATATATGATCTTTGACGCTCGGGCTCTTGAATCAACATGTGAAAGCTTCCTAATCATCTTGTTGAAGCTAATCACCAACTAATAACTTGATTAAAGATCTGAAACTAAATAACACAAGATTATTAGTACACATAACTACATGAGTTAATCATCATCAAAACTAGAGTGGAAAGCCTTTGGGCCAACACCTATGCCCCCAATCTTATGACCATAATTTCCAAAATAATTCCAACTCTTCACAGAGTCAATGGGGATTCACCTCCCCCGAGTCTAATTTTCAACCAAGTTGTCCTCTTTACTCACCTTGCCCACAATTTTTATTCCCCAATTTTCTTTCCTATACTCCTTCTCTAGACCAATCTATTGAAGAAAAATCTGAGCTAGAAAAGAGTATAGAAGCCATGTAAGAGGCCAAACGAAAATTTCAGGTCTCCCCAATTCCATAATATTTTCAAGATTCATACTCAGTTCCACCAGTTTAAAATAGAAAACCATCAATCTTGGAAATGAGTGTGCGTGAGTCCGGGCAACAATCACAAAATCTGATGGACTCATGATTTCACCACAAATTTCAAAATAAAACTTCATCTTTTCAAGTCCAATCGCAACAAAACGACGAACCAATCGACTATGAAAAGCTGCTTGAAGCCATGACTCAGGCTCAAATCACTCATAATCATGACATAGACATAATAGTCAAACTCTCCATTTATCTTACCCTTTGATCATTCATGATGTCGCTAACCATTCTGTTAGAGTCAATGAATTATGTTGTTTTAGAAAACAAGATTTCATTTCAGCACACCCATTTGAACTTACCCAAACACTAAATTTGAAAACCATATTGACATTTTGGTAAGTTATCCCTTTCTTGAAATTGAACTTGAGAATGAATATGATTCGTAAATTTAACTTGTAATTTAGTTATACTTCCTGATTCAATAATGACTCCGGTGTCTTCACCTGATTTCAATCCTTCTCCAGAGTCCACTTGGATTCTGTGCCTGTCCATCGAAAAATTGAATCACCAATCTTTTATGATCATCATATTGAACTTGACAAATTAACAATTTCTTATTTTTATGAAATTGAACTTAGTGAGGAATGTAACCATGATTCTCAAATTTGTGATCCAGTTCAAATTTCCGAATTAATATTTATTCATGTTTTTGCTACCTGATTTGAGCAATATTTTAGAGTGAGTTTTGATTCCCATACTCGTCATTCTTGAGCTTGAATCACTAATCTTAGAAAGTCACATTCCATTGTGGGGAACTGAATGTGGACTTGAGTTTCAACTTCTTGATTTGGACCCACTTCCTGAACAAATTTTGACTCCTGAACCTTTACTTAACTTCAGTCATTTTCCTGAGTCGAATGTAGTTCATGCCCTTCCTAATTCCAGATCAATCATTCCATCTTTTCATACTCTATTTTGGGACAGAGGTGTTGATAATAATGACTCTGAAATTAGTTTGAGAATTTGAAAATTAGATGAGGTAAAATTCTTAATAAAAATCATTCATATATACATCATTTTAGTGGGTTATATTAGAGAGATTTCCGTGGGTTCCTCCGAACTCCACGCAAATTAGATTGGGCCGCATTTCGTGGACCAATCAGACCACTGATTGAGCTGAAACTTGCACAAAAATACAGAATTTCAGAACTTTTAAAACAGTAATGCAAGGTGCTCAATTCTATCGCAATAGCAAGTGGCTATGCGGGTCGTGATCCACAAGGAGGGATTAGCGATGGAAGCTTTTTTAGTAAGTTTTCTTTTAAGATACAAATGATGGTTAAAATTCTTCTTTTAGTTCTTGTAAAGAACAAGAGAAAAATTAGGTTAAAGTGAGTTAGGAAGAAGATGGTAGATTAAGAAGATGGAAAAACTAGAAATGACATGTACAAAGAAATGAAAAAGGAATGATAAAAGAAGTGGTAGATTGTGGTGTTCTAAACTAAAGAATTAAAAGAAAAGAAAGAAACTAAAAGTTACTTACCCCTTTTGTGCTCATATACGTTGGATTCGTAGCTACGACTTACCTTGTCTTTGAAAGCGATCAAGCATGGCGTGTAGGATCTTCCCCATTCCCGATCTACACTAAGAATAAAAGGACAAGCTATACTAGCAAGAGAATGGCTGTTCATCTCCATAGGCCATCAAGGGCACTTGCAATGACGAAGCAGTCTCGAGGCTAACAGATTCACTTGGATTGCAACACATTAGAGGAGAGTAAACGAAAAAAAGAGTAAAGAAGAAAAAGTAACTTTGATTTAATTCAAATAACAATGAAAGAAGAGATCACTTACACTGGTGTCACCTGCAGTACAAGCTTGCTCTCATTCCTCCATGAAAGTATTATCTCCTCTCAGTTACATAAAGAAAATAAATTACATGAAAGAAAATAAAAACCTAAGTTACAAACTACAAATTAGCCTAAGTTCTACTCTCTGCTTGGTCCTTCCCCGTATGCTCTGAAAATCCCAGTATTTATAGGCAAAACTCAACCTATGAATGGCCGCGGAAACGCGGTTTTGGCCGCATTTTCGTGGCCATGCTGTGGCCAGGTGGCCACTCCAGGTTGGGGAAGCTTCTTCGTTTGGTGATTTTCCATTATCTCCTGCTGGTTTTCCCGTTTCTATTTCAGGATTTGATGAAACAGCCTTTGATTGTTGGCTCCAACCGCTTGATTTGGGATGATTCATTTCAACCGGTTTTCAACCTCTCTGATTTCCCAAGATTTTGCCCTGATTCCCTGATTTCGAATTTATTCTGATTTAATTCAGAATTTGATGGGCTTTTGGGCTCATTTCTCTTCACTCTCCTTTGGGAATGGGCCTGCAAATAAATTAACAATAATTAGGAAAAAGCAGAGTTTATTTTATAATAAGTATGAGAATATGATAATAAATGTGCAATCTTAGCGACCGATCACACCCCCATACCTATCTTTTGCTCGTCCTCGAGCAAAATAACTAAACTATACTAAGGATTATTAGACCACTTTCGCAGGTCACGCGATTGCACTGAGCATGTGCAATAAGCCGTTAAACCTCTAGGTTTCCCCTAGAGGATGAGTTTTGTCTCGTGAGGGTTTTCAGTGGATTACACCCACAAAATCCGTAAACAAAGAGAAAAATGTTAGTATTTTGAAAACACATTTTGAAAGAAAAATATTTGAAATATTATTGTAAGTTTTAAGTAATTTATAAGTTATAGGAAAACTGAATTTTTCATTCCTAAACTTAGTCTCTATTCAAAAATTTGTTATCCATCAAAGTAAGGAGTCAAATTGCACTTCTCTTCTAGTCTATTACTTTACCCTAAGTCATATACACCTTTGTGACCGTGAAATTTTGACCTAGAGTTCTTTAACTCTAACGCTTATGCCTTATTTATTTATATATATATTTTTTGGTGGTATTATTTCTTAGTTCTATTAGGCTTTCTAATTTGCCCATGTAACGAGCCTTTAATCGTTGATTCCCAAACCAAACGGTCTTAGGGCACCGGGTGAGAAAATACCCCAAGGACTTAAGAACTCGAGCAAACAAGGCCACAAAACTAAGGATTTTATTATATGAACCACTTTTAGGCGTGAATACTTATGCTTTATTAGGCACAAATACCCAGCTTAATCAGAGGATTTATTTATTTAAATATATATATATATATATATATATATATATATATATATATATTTTTCTCAAACTTATCTAATCATCTTTCGCATAAATACCAAGGGTTACTTAGGCCAAAGCACCTAGCTAATCAATAATTAGATTTGTTCATCTTTCATAGATATATTTTTTTCTCTCTCTCTTTTTTTTATAAGGCATAAGAATCTTTATTTTGGAACCCTAAGTGTGTAAGGGTATGAAGTGTGCATATTTCATTAAGGTAAAGATCAAGACTAAATTACTTTGACAAATTATCTTCCTAACCCTAAAAATCAAACAAATAATCTTATTTTGACCAAGTTTAAGAAATCCTAATTTTGATTTTCCTATTCCTTAAAATTTACTTAATTTCTTACAAAAAATATGTCAAAATATTGTTTCTATTTTCAAAAAGTTTTTAAAAGTAAAGAAAATGTTAATTTTTATTTTATTTTATTTTATTTATTTATTTTTTTAATAAAAAGAAAAACCTAAGTTATGTTAGACCCTCCCCCATACCTATCTCATGCATTGTCCTCAATGTATGAATTAATGCATAGATGCATGAAAAAGAAGAAATGGAAGGAAAATACAACCTTAAGGTGGTGGTTCCGGTGGTGGTCTGATTGGTCCACGAAATGCGGCCCAATCGACTTTGCATGGAGTTCGGAGGAACCCACCAGAAATCTCTCTAATATAACCCACTAAAATGATGTATACATGAATTATTTTTATTAAAATTTAACCCCATCTAATTTTCAAATTTCATAATTAATTTCGGAATCAATTTTGTCAACCGCCTTGTCCCAAAATGGAGTTTGAAAAGATGGAATGATTGACTTGGACTTTGGAAGTATAGGAACTAATACCGACTCAGAAAAATGACTTAAGTCAAGTAAAGGTTCAGGAGTCGAGATTGGTTCAGGAAGTGGGTCCAAATCAAGAAGTTGAAACTCAAGTCCACATTCATTTCCTCACAATGGAATGTGACTTAATATTGGTGATTTAAGTTCAAGAATGACAGGTGTGGGAATCAAAATTGACTCTAAAATATTACTCAAGTCGGGTAACAAAATAGGAGTCAATATTGATTCAGAAATTTGAACTGGATCACAAAATTGAGAATCTTGGTCACATTTCTCATTGAGTTCAATTTCATAAAAATGAGAACTTGCCAATTTGTTAATGGGACTTTCAAAAGTATGAAATTGGTCAAGTTCAATATGATGATCATCAAATATGGGCGATTCAATTTCATTATGAATTGGCACATGATCCAATGTTGACTCGGGAAAAAGATTGAAATCAGGTGAAGATACTGGAGTCATAATTGAATCAGGAAGTAGAATTGAATCACTAAGTTGAGGTTCATGATCATAATCATTCTCAAGTTCAATTTCAGGAAAGGGATAACTTGCCAAACTGTCAATGTCACTTTCAAAATTTAGAGTTTAGGCAAGTTCAAATGATTGTGCTGAAATTGAACCTTGTTTTCCAAAACAACATGACTCTTCGGCTCTAACAGAATGGTTAGCGACATCAGAACTAGCCAAACGGTGAGAACGTAGAGTTTGGACCATCATATCTATGTCATGATTACGAGCGTTTTGAGCTTGAGTCATAGCTTCAAGCATCTTTTCATAGTTGATTGGTTCATCGTTTTGTTGCGATTGGACTTAAAAAGATGAAGTATTGTTTTGGAAATGGTGGTGAAATTGTGAGTCCGTCAGATTTTGTGATTGTTATTTGGACTCACGCATACTCATTTCTAAAATTGATGGTTTTCTACTTTGGACTGGTGGAACTGAGCATGAATCTTGGAAATATTGTGGACAAGGTCGATAAGGAGGACAAGTTGGTTGAAAATTTGACTCGGGAGAGGTGAATCCCAATTGACTCTGTGAAGAGTTGAAATTATTCTGGAAATTATGGTAATAAGATTGGAGGCATGGGTTATATTGATTCGGATAAGACCAATCCGGCACACTATGTTGGTTAAAGTTATGATATGCCGGGTTGGTAATATTCGAAAAAGAGGTTGGTGTGTAATATGGATTACCATTAAAATTGAAAAAATTGTTATTATAAGCCATATCACACAAGAAATGTCAAACGCAAAAAAAAGAAAAACACACAAATAAGCAAATAAATAAAAAAAATTCTAAACTAAGATAGGGTAGACCTTTGACCTAGATGACTCCTGATTGGGCTTGAACCTGCACAAAAATACAGTATTTCAGAACTTTAAAATAGAGATGTGCAAGTGCTCAATTCTACCACAATAGCAAGTGGCTATGCGGGTCTGATCCACAAGGAGGGACTAGCGATGGAAGCTTTTAGTAAGTCTTCTTTTAAGATACAAAGTTTGGTTAAAGTTCTTCTTGGTTCTTAAAAAGAAAAGAGAAAAAGAGTTATAGTTAAGTTAGAAAGAAAGCGATAGATGGAGAAGGTGGAGAAAAATGGAGAATGATTATTTACAAAGAAATGGAAAAGGAGTGATGAAAGAAGTGGGTGTTGGTGATTTAAACTAAAGAAATAAAAGAAAAGAAAGAAGATTAAAGAAATACTTACCTAGTTTGGTTGATGACTTGCCTGGAACCCTTGCATGTTCTACCTTGCTTCGGAGGCGTTCAACGCATAAACCATAGGATCGAGCTCAGACCCCAGTCGCATTACATCATCAAGACGGACAAGAATGAAATGATACGGAGTCTTGGGGAGGAGAACATCAGCATGAATTATCATTGGCACTCACTCAAACATTGTTATACTGATGCTTCTAGATCCACTTGCATGCTCATCAAAACCAAAAGAGGTAAAGTAGAAAGAAGAAGAAGAAAACAAAAGTAAAGATGAACATAAAAAAAAAATTACCTTTTATTGCTTGCAGAAACGATGGAAGAAAGGAGGAGGGTACATCGGTGTCACTCTCAACATAAGCCTCTCTCTCTTACCTACATGAATCTCAATCTAACCTAAGCTTACTGATTAGACGGGAAAGGTGTTGTATTGTGGAGTTAATTTGCACACAAATATAGATATTCAAATGAAAGAGTTAAGGTTTAGAAACAACCTCGAGTGCTCCACAAATGTATTCAAAGATCAATATACCCTTTCCTATCTCCGTTATAGCATAGAGCTATACCGAGTCGATTCTCAGGGAGAGCTAGCGATGGAAGCGTTACGGTCCGTAGTGAAGATGTAAAACGAGAATTCTTCTTTGCTTAAAAGAATAAAGAATAAAACAATGAAGAAGAAATGAAAAAAATGGATGGATATGTTCATGATGGAAATAATCGGAAAGGAAATCAAGAAGAGATTTGCTTTGGAACTAAAACTAAAAGAATGAAAACTTTAGAATGAAAAAGCCATGACTAGCTAACCTTACTACCTTGCCAAAACTTACTAAACTCCGTGATAGTGAATGCGTGCCTCATGTTGATTCATCGGCATAGATTTGTCTTGCGTGTTAACCTAATTACTTTCTCACTTGGATGACGGGGGGTTTTACCCATCGGAGAAGAGAAGACCATACACTTTGCAAGATGAAATATAGCAATCACCCATGAGTTAGTAGTTAGCAAGGTTAGTGGTTAGCTAGTACATGTAGAAAAGTTAGCTACAAGCCATTACAAAAGAAAATAAAAGCAAGCATGAAGTAAAATTGCAAGGAAATAAAAGCATGAATTAAAGAAAGCAAGTAATACTAGAATTTGCTCAAGTAGAGTTGAAGAGAATGGATCAATCCTTGCTCCACAAGTGTCACCCTTGCTTACACAAGCTCTCTCTCTCTTACAATCTCTCTCTTGCAAAAATCTAGGGAAGAAGAGGAAGGAGAACTAAAACCTAAAGAAAAACCTAAGAAAATACATGCAACTAATCTCTAATCTCCTTCTCTTGCTGTTCATTCTTTTCTCGCAGGTCCAGGTGCAGTATTTATAGGATCAGAGAGAAGCTTCGAGAGCCTAGGCCGTTGGCGCAAAATCCGAGATCCAACAAACCCAGATCTGCGGCAGATTGGCGGCAAATTGCGGCAGTTTGAAGGCCGTTCAGCAACAACTTTCTGTTGCGAAGTTGTTATGAGGTTGTTATCCACGTGGCCTTCTAGAATCTTGAGTTGTTACGCGGATCTCTCTGGATTCTGATTTCAAATTTGGGCTTTATCTTGGGCTTGGAATTAATCTCTTTAATTATTGCTAATTAAAGTGATTATTGGGCTTTCTCCCATTTCAGTTGTGGACCTGTAAAAATATAGAGAAGATGAGTAGAAATCATATATTTATTTGCAATATGCATGGGGATTATGTGGTAAAATATGCACATTTGAATACCAATCACACCCCCACACTTATTCTTTTGCTCGTCCCGAGCAAAACAAAGAAAAGAAAAACTATACTACCAATTTTATTACACCACTTTCGCAGGTGACGCGATTGCACTGAGCATGTGCAACAAGCCGTTAAACCTCTAGGTTACCCTAGAGGAGGAGTGTTGTCTCCTGAGGGTTTTCAGCGGATTACACCCACAAAATCCTTAAAGAAAGAAGACAAATGTTAGTGTTTTGAAAACGCATTTTGAAAGAGAGACATGTTTTCGAACTATTTTTGTAAAAATATAAGTGATCTTAGGTCATAAGTCCACCTATAATCATTCTTCCTTAAACTTAGTATCTATGCAAGATCTTGTCTTCAATTAAGGTAAGAATTCAAAATTGGATTGAATACTTTATCTTTCATAAAACCTAGATAATATGCACACCGTGCTTAGTGAAAATTTCTGGGATTTCAACTCCAACCATCAAGCCATTTATTTATATATATATATTTTTTTTTGCTTTTTTTTCCCTTAGTTTAGGCTTTCTAGTTTACCCTTGTAACGAGCCTTTAACCGATGACTCCCAAACCAGATGGTCTTAGGGCACCAGATGAGAAAACATCCCTCGGGTTTAAGGTCTCGAGTAAAAAAGGCCACAAAACTAAAGGGGATTATTTATTTCTTTTACCACCGTTAGGCGTGAATAATCATGCTTCTTGAGGCACATTTATCCAGCTTAATAGGTGATGTTTTATTTATATATATTTTTTTTCTTTTTTTTTTTTTTTTTATTTTTATGGCATTTTTGGTCTTTGTCTCCATCCCAAGAAATGTGTAAGTGTAAAGTGCATATTTATCTAAGGTAAAAATTCAAGATAAAAATATCTCACCAATTTACTTACTTAGCCTATAATTTTAAACAAGATCTATTCTTTCAACTAGGTTTAAGATGTCATAATTAAGGCTTTCTTAATTTCTAAGATACATCTTAATTTTCTTAAAAATAGATCAAAACTTTGTCTCTTATTTCAAAAAGTTTTTTTTTATTTATATTTTTTTTATATTCTAAAAGAAGTGTAAAAGAAAGAAGATCTAAAAACTTTATGTTAGTAAACCCTCCCCCACACTTATTTCATGCATTGTCCTCAATGCATCATGATATATGTATGCATGAAATAAAAATGAAGAGGGAAGGAAAAATTACCTTAAGGTGGTGGTTCCGGTGGTGGTCTGATTGGTCCACGAAACATGGCCCAATCAACTTTTCTTTGGGTTTTTAGGAACCCACCAAAAATATCATGAATATGACCCACTAAAAAGATAAATCCTTGAAAGATTTTTATTAAGTACATGACCCCATCTAATTTCCATTTTCCATAATAAATTTCAGAGTCAAATTTGTCAAGATCCTTGTCCCAGAATGGTGTATGGAATGATAGAATGGTTGACTTGGACTCAGGAAGGATAGGAATTGATACCGACTCAGGAATGTGACCTAAGTCAAGTGATGGTGCAGAAGTCGAAATGATTTCAGGAATTAGGTCCAAGTCAAGAAAATGAAGCTCAAGTCCACAATCATTATCCAATGGGAAGTGACCTAATATGGGTGATATCTCTTTACTTCCAAGATTAAGGAATTCAAGCTCATCGCCATACAATTCTTCAAAACTAAGGTCAGCATCTTCTGTCAGAATTGTACAATCAGCTTCAGAAGTAAAGAGATTGAGAAAATTAAGGTCACATTTCGCATTGAGTTCAATTCCACAAAATGGAGAACTTGCCATTTGTCAATAGGATCATCAAAAGTGTATAATTGATCAAGTTCAATGTGATCCTCAAAGATGGGTGATTCAACTTCATTATGAATTGGGACAGGATCCAATGTCGACTCCGGGAAAAGATTGAAGTCAGGTAAAGATACCGGAGTCATTATTGAATCAGGAAAAAGAATTGAATCACTAAGTTGGGGTTCAAGATCACATTCCTCATGTAGTTCAATTCCACAAAAATGTGAACTTGCCAATTTATCAATGAGACTTTCAAAAGTATGGAATTGGTCAAGTTCAATATGATCATCATAAAAGATTGGTGATTCAATTTCAAAATTGATAGGCACTGGATCCAATACTGACTCGGGAAATGGAGTGAAATCAGGTGAAGACACCGGAGTCATAATTGAATCAGGAAGGAAAATTGAATCATCAAGTGGAAGTTCAGGATCATATTCTTGTTCAAGTTCAATTTCAGGAAAAGGAAAACTTGCCAAATCGTCAATGGGATCTGAAGTTTGGACAAGTTCAGGTGGTTGTGCTGAAATTGAATCTTGATTTCCAAGGCTACATGACTCTTTGGCTTGGACAGAATGGTTAGTGACATTAGAAATAGGATGAGAATGAAGAGTTTGGATCATCAAATCTATGTCATGATTTCTAGCATTTTGAGCATGAGTCATGTCTTCAAGCATCTTTCCATAATTGATGATTTCATTATTTTGATGAAAAGATGAAGTGTTGTCTTGGAAGTGATGGTAAAATTGTGAGTCCATCAGATTTTGTGAGTGTTGTTTGGACTCAAGCAAGAATTCCTTACTCGTTCCCCAAGCAGATGGTTGTTCATTATAATAAGGTGGAACTGAGTAAGACTCTTGAAAATACTGTGGAATTGGAGGGGCAAATGTTTCTTGAAGTTGTTGCTCGACCCTCTGTAAATTGGCTTCTATACTCTTTAGTAACTCAGATTTTTCTTCAATTGGAGATTCAGAAAAAGGAGTATATGAAGCGGAATCAGGAAATGAATACTGTGGACAAGGTGAATATGGTGGACAAGGAATTTGAGAATTTGACTCGGGGTACGTGAATCCCCAATTACTCGGTGAAGAGTTGAAATTATTATGGAAATTATAATTATTAGATGGGGGGTATGGGTCATATTGATTCGGATAAGGCCAACCCGTGTATTTGGTTGGTGCATATTATAAAACACCGGGTTGGAATTATCCGAATAGAATGGAGTTGGTGTGAAATATGGATTCATATTCGGATTGAAAGAATTATTATTGTTGAATTCCATATCACAAACAATCACAAACAAAAAAGAAAAATCAAACAACAAACAAAAAGAAAAGAAAAAAAAAATCAAAACCAAGCCAAAAGAATGGTTGACCTAGACCTAGACGACTCCTAACTGATTAGATCGTCCACGGGAGGTTTAGTGTAGACATAGACCACAAGTTAATCAGCCAGGGAAGGGCAAGGTTGGTGGAAGGTTTCCCGTCAGAAACGTTCCTTAATTAAGTAACCAGCAACCTTCGGGCTTTCGGCCCTCAATCCCTTTCCTAGACACTGATTTTGCAAGAGTCTATTTCCAACACTTTTCCCCCTTAGGAAAATCTCCTAGATGAGTCCGAGATGTCCCTAGGGCCAACGTCTATTTTTTTATTAAATTAGGCTTGGGTTAGTGAGTGCTAGGATGGTGGTTTTTGGGCTAAGGAAAGGGTAATGAAATCCCCCACCTTATCTTATTTATGGGTTATGCCCTTAAAAATGAATTGTGCAAGTGTACAAAAATATATAACTAGAATTCACTCAAAGCATGAAAATCAAGCAAGAGATGATTCCTAGTCTACATGCAATGCAAAACGTACCTTGCCTCCAGCACTCTTCAATAGTAAAAGTAAAGGAATTGAAAGACACGTGCCTAAAATGTAAATGTCTAAACAATTTTTAACAATTTCAACCAATTTTTTACTGTTGATTAAATTAGCAGGTAATAGGTGAAAATTACAGGAATTCAAGTATAGCAGCAGATGTATTTTGCAGAATCAGAGCCCCTGCAGAAATTAGGTCAGTAGTGATCTCCTTCTTGCCGCAGAACCGCGGCTTTTGCCGTGGGAACGCGGCAAGTCAGAGGGCTTCTGGTCTCTGCTTTCGAGAGCAGAGGCCCAGAGCCACTTATATGTATTCTGCAATGCAAATTTTTCTGTTTTCTTCACCTGTAACCTGCAACAGAGAAGAAGATTCGTTTAGTTCTTCACTTTAAAGAAAATCCGTTGCTCTCCCCGGCAACGGCGCCAAAAATTTGATTAGACGGGAAAGGTGTTGTATTGTGGAGTTAATTTGCACACAAATATAGATATTCAAATGAAAGAGTTAAGGTTTAGAAACAACCTCGAGTGCTCCACAAATGTATTCAAAGATCAATATACCCTTTCCTATCTCCGTTATAGCATAGAGTTATACCGAGTCGATTCTCAGGGAGAGCTAGCGATGGAAGCGTTACGGTCCGTAGTGAAGATGTAAAACGAGAATTCTTCTTTGCTTAAAAGAATAAAGAATAAAACAATGAAGAAGAAATGAAAGAATGGATGGATATGTTCATGATGGAAATAATCGGAAAGGAAATCAAGAAGAGATTTGCTTTGGAACTAAAACTAAAAGAATGAAAACTTTAGAATGAAAAAGCCATGACTAGATAACCTTACTACCTTGCCAAAACTTACTAAACTCCGTGATAGTGAATGCGTGCCTCATGTTGATTCATCGGCATAGATTTGTCTTGCGTGTTGACCTAATTACTTTCTCACTTGGATGACGGGGGGTTTTACCCATCGGAGAAGAGAAGACCATACACTTTGCAAGATGAAATATAGCAATCACCCATGAGTTAGTAGTTAGCAAGGTTAGTGGTTAGCTAGTACATGTAGAAAAGTTAGCTACAAGCCATTACAAAAGAAAATAAAAGCAAGCATGAAGTAAAATTGCAAGGAAATAAAAGCATGAATTAAAGAAAGCAAGTAATACTAGAATTTGCTCAAGTAGAGTTGAAGAGAATGGATCAATCCTTGCTCCACAAGTGTCACCCTTGCTTACACAAGCTCTCTCTCTCTTACAATCTCTCTCTTGCAAAGATCTAGGGAAGAAGAGGAAGGAGAACTAAAACCTAAAGAAAAACCTAAGAAAATACATGCAACTAATCTCTAATCTCCTTCTCTTGCTGTTCATTCTTTTCTCGCAGGTCCAGGTGCAGTATTTATAGGATCAGAGAGAAGCTTCGAGAGCCTAGGCCGTTGGCGCAAAATCCGAGATCCAAAAAACCCAGATCTGCGGCAGATTGGCGGCAAATTGCGGCAGTTTGAAGGCCGTTCAGCAACAACTTTCTGTTGCGAAGTTGTTATGAGGTTGTTATCCACGTGGCCTTCTAGAATCTTGAGTTGTTACGCGGATCTCTCTGGATTCTGATTTCAAATTTGGGCTTTATCTTGGGCTTGGAATTAATCTCTTTAATTATTGCTAATTAAAGTGATTATTGGGCTTTCTCCCATTTCAGTTGTGGACCTGTAAAAATATAGAGAAGATGAGTAGAAATCATATATTTATTTGCAATATGCATGGGGATTATGTGGTAAAATATGCACATTTGAATACCAATCACACCCCCACACTTATTCTTTTGCTCGTCCCGAGCAAAACAAAGAAAAGAAAAACTATACTACTAATTTTATTACACCACTTTCGCAGGTGACGCGATTGCACTGAGCATGTGCAACAAGCCGTTAAACCTCTAGGTTACCCTAGAGGAGGAGTGTTGTCTCCTGAGGGTTTTCAGCGGATTACACCACAAAATCCTTAAAGAAAGAAGACAAATGTTAGTGTTTTGAAAACGCATTTTGAAAGAGAGACATGTTTTCGAACTATTTTTGCAAAAATATAAGTGATCTTAGGTCATAAGTCCACCTATAATCATTCTTCCTTAAACTTAGTATCTATGCAAGATCTTGTCTTCAATTAAGGTAAGAATTCAAAATTGGATTGAATACTTTATCTTTCATAAAACCTAGATAATATGCACACCGTGCTTAGTGAAAATTTCTGGGATTTCAACTCCAACCATCAAGCCATTTATTTATATATATATATTTTTTTGCTTTTTTTTCCCTTAGTTTAGGCTTTCTAGTTTACCCTTGTAACGAGCCTTTAACCGATGACTCCCAAACAGACGGTCTTAGGGCACCAGATGAGAAAACATCCCTCGGGTTTAAGGTCTCGAGTAAAAAGGCCACAAAACTAAAGGGGATTATTTATTTCTTTTACCACCGTCAGGCGTGAATAATCATGCTTCTTGAGGCACATTTATCCAGCTTAATAGGTGATGTTTTATTTATATATATTTTTTTTCTTTTTTTTTTTTTTTTTATTTTTATGGCATTTTGGTCTTTGTCTCCATCCCAAGAAATGTGTAAGTGTAAAGTGCATATTTATCTAAGGTAAAAATTCAAGATAAAAATATCTCACCAATTTTACTTACTTAGCCTATAATTTTAAACAAGATCTATTCTTTCAACTAGGTTTAAGATGTCATAATTAAGGCTTTCTTAATTTCTAAGATACATCTTAATTTTCTTAAAATAGATCAAAACTTTGTCTCTTATTTCAAAAAGTTTTTTTTATTTATATTTTTTTTATATTCTAAAAGAAGTGTAAAAGAAAGAAGATCTAAAAACTTTATGTTAGTAAACCCTCCCCCACACTTATTTCATGCATTGTCCTCAATGCATCATGATATATGTATGCATGAAATAAAAATGAAGAGGGAAGGAAAAAATTACCTTAAGGTGGTGGTTCCGGTGGTGGTCTGATTGGTCCACGAAACATGGCCCAATCAACTTTTCTTTGGGTTTTTAGGAACCCACCAAAAATATCATGAATATGACCCACTAAAAAGATAAATCCTTGAAAGATTTTTATTAAGTACATGACCCCATCTAATTTCCATTTTCCATAATAAATTTCAGAGTCAAATTTGTCAAGATCCTTGTCCCAGAATGGTGTATGGAATGATAGAATGGTTGACTTGGACTCAGGAAGGATAGGAATTGATACCGACTCAGGAATGTGACCTAAGTCAAGTGATGGTGCAGGAGTCGAAATGATTTCAGGAATTAGGTCCAAGTCAAGAAAATGAAGCTCAAGTCCACAATCATTATCCAATGGGAAGTGACCTAATATGGGTGATATCTCTTTACTTCCAAGATTAAGGAATTCAAACTCATCGCCATACAATTCTTCAAAACTAAGGTCAGCATCTTCTGTCAGAATTGTACAATCAGCTTCAGAAGTAAAGAGATTGAGAAAATTAAGGTCACATTTCGCATTGAGTTCAATTCCACAAAATGGAGAACTTGTCAATTTGTCAATAGGATCATCAAAAGTGTATAATTGATCAAGTTCAATGTGATCCTCAAAGATGGGTGATTCAACTTCATTATGAATTGGGACAGGATCCAATGTCGACTCCGGGAAAAGATTGAAGTCAGGTAAAGATACCGGAGTCATTATTGAATCAGGAAAAAGAATTGAATCACTAAGTTGGGGTTCAAGATCACATTCCTCATGTAGTTCAATTCCACAAAAATGTGAACTTGCCAATTTATCAATGAGACTTTCAAAAGTATGGAATTGGTCAAGTTCAATATGATCATCATAAAAGATTGGTGATTCAATTTCAAAATTGATAGGCACTGGATCCAATACTGACTCGGGAAATGGAGTGAAATCAGGTGAAGACACCGGAGTCATAATTGAATCAGGAAGGAAAATTGAATCATCAAGTGGAAGTTCAGGATCATATTCTTGTTCAAGTTCAATTTCAGGAAAAGGAAAACTTGCCAAATCGTCAATGGGATCTGAAGTTTGGACAAGTTCAGGTGGTTGTGCTGAAATTGAATCTTGATTTCCAAGGCTACATGACTCTTTGGCTTGGACAGAATGGTTAGTGACATTAGAAATAGGATGAGAATGAAGAGTTTGGATCATCAAATCTATGTCATGATTTCTAGCATTTTGAGCATGAGTCATGTCTTCAAGCATCTTTCCATAATTGATGATTTCATTATTTTGATGAAAAGATGAAGTGTTGTCTTGGAAGTGATGGTAAAATTGTGAGTCCATCAGATTTTGTGAGTGTTGTTTGGACTCAAGCAAGAATTCCTTACTCGTTCCCCAAGCAGATGGTTGTTCATTATAATAAGGTGGAACTGAGTAAGACTCTTGAAAATACTGTGGAATTGGAGGGGCAAATGTTTCTTGAAGTTGTTGCTCGACCCTCTGTAAATTGGCTTCTATACTCTTTAGTAACTCAGATTTTTCTTCAATTGGAGATTCAGAAAAAGGAGTATATGAAGCGGAATCAGGAAATGAATACTGTGGACAAGGTGAATATGGTGGACAAGGAATTTGAGAATTTGACTCGGGGTACGTGAATCCCTAATTACTCGGTGAAGAGTTGAAATTATTATGGAAATTATAATTATTAGATGGGGGGTATGGGTCATATTGATTCGGATAAGGCCAACCCGGTGTATTTGGTTGGTGCATATTATAAAACACCGGGTTGGAATTATCCGAATAGAATGGAGTTGGTGTGAAATATGGATTCATGTTCGGATTGAAAGAATTATTATTGTTGAATTCCATATCACAAACAATCACAAACAAAAAAGAAAAATCAAACAACAAACAAAAAGAAAAGAAAAAAAAAATCAAAACCAAGCCAAAAGAATGGTTGACCTAGACCTAGATGACTCCTAACTGATTAGATCGTCCACGGGAGGTTTAGTGTAGACATAGACCACAAGTTAATCAGCCAGGGAAGGGCAAGGTTGGTGGAAGGTTTCCCGTCAGAAACGTTCCTTAATTAAGTAACCAGCAACCTTCGGGCTTTCGGCCCTCAATCCCTTTCCTAGACACTGATTTTGCAAGAGTCTATTTCCAACACTTTTCCCCCTTAGGAAAATCTCCTAGATGAGTCCGAGATGTCCCTAGGGCCAACGTCTATTTTTTTATTAAATTAGGCTTGGGTTAGTGAGTGCTAGGATGGTGGTTTTTGGGCTAAGGAAAGGGTAATGAAATCCCCCACCTTATCTTATTTATGGGTTATGCCCTTAAAAATGAATTGTGCAAGTATACAAAAATATATAACTAGAATTCACTCAAAGCATGAAAATCAAGCAAGAGATGATTCCTAGTCTACATGCAATGCAAAACGTACCTTGCCTCCAGCACTCTTCAATAGTAAAAGTAAAGGAATTGAAAGACACGTGCCTAAAATGTAAATGTCTAAACAATTTTTAACAATTTCAACCAATTTTTTACTGTTGATTAAATTAGCAGGTAATAGGTGAAAATTACAGGAATTCAAGTATAGCAGCAGATGTATTTTGCAGAATCAGAGCCCCTGCAGAAATTAGGTCAGTAGTGATCTCCTTCTTGCCGCAGAACCGCGGCTTTTGCCGTGGGAACGCGGCAAGTCAGAGGGCTTCTGGTCTCTGCTTTCGAGAGCAGAGGCCCAGAGCCACTTATATGTATTCTGCAATGCAAATTTTTCTGTTTTCTTCACCTGTAACCTGCAACAGAGAAGAAGATTCGTTTAGTTCTTCACTTTAAAGAAAATCCGTTGCTCTCCCCGGCAACGGCGCCAAAAATTTGATTAGACGGGAAAGGTGTTGTATTGTGGAGTTAATTTGCACACAAATATAGATATTCAAATGAAAGAGTTAAGGTTTAGAAACAACCTCGAGTGCTCCACAAATGTATTCAAAGATCAATATACCCTTTCCTATCTCCGTTATAGCATAGAGCTATACCGAGTCGATTCTCAGGGAGAGCTAGCGATGGAAGCGTTACGGTCCGTAGTGAAGATGTAAAACGAGAATTCTTCTTTGCTTAAAAGAATAAAGAATAAAACAATGAAGAAGAAATGAAAGAATGGATGGATATGTTCATGATGGAAATAATCGGAAAGGAAATCAAGAAGAGATTTGCTTTGGAACTAAAACTAAAAGAATGAAAACTTTAGAATGAAAAAGCCATGACTAGATAACCTTACTACCTTGCCAAAACTTACTAAACTCCGTGATAGTGAATGCGTGCCTCATGTTGATTCATCGGCATAGATTTGTCTTGCGTGTTGACCTAATTACTTTCTCACTTGGATGACGGGGGTTTTACCCATCGGAGAAGAGAAGACCATAAACTTTGCAAGATGAAATATAGCAATCACCCATGAGTTAGTAGTTAGCAAGGTTAGTGGTTAGCTAGTACATGTAGAAAAGTTAGCTACAAGCCATTACAAAAGAAAATAAAAGCAAGCATGAAGTAAAATTGCAAGGAAATAAAAGCATGAATTAAAAAAAGCAAGTAATACTAGAATTTGCTCAAGTAGAGTTGAAGAGAATGGATCAATCCTTGCTCCACAAGTGTCACCCTTGCTTACACAAGCTCTCTCTCTCTTACAATCTCTCTCTTGCAAAGATCTAGGGAAGAAGAGGAAGGAGAACTAAAACCTAAAGAAAAACCTAAGAAAATACATGCAACTAATCTCTAATCTCCTTCTCTTGCTGTTCATTCTTTTCTCGCAAGTCCAGGTGCAGTATTTATAGGATCAGAGAGAAGCTTCGAGAGCCTAGGCCGTTGGCAAAATCCGAGATCCAATAAACCCAGATCTGCGGCAGATTGGCGGCAAATTGCGGCAGTTTGAAGGCCGTTCAGCAACAACTTTCTGTTGCGAAGTTGTTATGAGGTTGTTATCCACGTGGCCTTCTAGAATCTTGAGTTGTTACGCGGATCTCTCTGGATTCTGATTTCAAATTTGGGCTTTATCTTGGGCTTGGAATTAATCTCTTTAATTATTGCTAATTAAAGTGATTATTGGGTTTTCTCCCATTTCAGTTGTGGACCTGTAAAATATAGAGAAGATGAGTAGAAATCATATATTTATTTGCAATATGCATGGGGATTATGTGGTAAAATATGCACATTTGAATACCAATCACACCCCCACACTTATTCTTTTGCTCGTCCCGAGCAAAACAAAGAAAAGAAAAACTATACTACCAATTTTATTACACCACTTTCGCAGGTGACGCGATTGCACTGAGCATGTGCAACAAGCCGTTAAACCTCTAGGTTACCCTAGAGGAGGAGTGTTGTCTCCTGAGGGTTTTCAGCAGATTACACCCACAAAATCCTTAAAGAAAGAAGACAAATGTTAGTATTTTGAAAACGCATTTTGAAAGAGAGACATGTTTTTGAACTATTTTTGCAAAAATATAAGTGATCTTAGGTCATAAGTCCACCTATAATCATTCTTCCTTAAACTTAGTATCTATGCAAGATCTTGTCTTTAATTAAGGTAAGAATTCAAAATTGGATTGAATACTTTATCTTTCATAAAACCTAGATAATATGCACACCGTGCTCAGTGAAAATTTCTGGGATTTCAACTCCAACCATCAAGCAATTTATTTATATATATATTTTTTCTGCTTTTTCTTCCCTTAGTTTAGGTTTTCTAGTTTACCCTTGTAACGAGCCTTTAACCGATGACTCCCAAACCAGACGGTCTTAGGGTACCAGATGAGAAAACATCCCTCGGGTTTAAGGTCTCGAGTAAAAAAGGCCACAAAACTAAAGGGGATTATTTATTTCCTTTACCACCGTTAGGCGTGAATAATCATGCTTCTTGAGGCACATTTATCCAGCTTAATAGGTGATGTTTTATTTATATATATATTTTTTCTTTTTTTTTATTTTTTTATTTTTATGGCATTTTTTGTCTTTGTCTCCATACCAAGAAATGTGTAAGTGTAAAGTGCATATTTATCTAAGGTAAAAATTCAAGATAAAAATATCTCACCAATTTTACTTACTTAGCCTATAATTTTAAACAAGATCTATTATTTCAACTAGGTTTAAGATGTCATAATTAAGGCTTTCTTAATTTCTAAGATACATCTTAATTTTCTTAAAAATAGATCAAAACTTTGTCTCTTATTTCAAAAAGTTTTTTTTTATTTATATTTTTTTTATTTTCTAAAAGAAGTGTAAAAGAAAGAAGATCTAAAAACTCTATGTTAGTAAACCCTCCCCCACACTTATTTCATGCATTGTCCTCAATGCATCATGATATATGTATGCATGAAACAAAAATGAACTCTCTTTAAAAGTTCAATAGCAGGTGGCTATGCGGGTCGTGATCCGCAAGGAGGGACTAGCGATGGAAGCTTTTTAGTAAGTCTTCTTTTAAGATACAAAGTTTGGTTAAAGTTCTTCTTTGGTTCTTAAAAAGAAAAGAGAAAAAGAGTTATAGTTAAGTTAGAAAGCGATAGATGGAGAAGGTGGAAAAAAATGGAGAATGATTATTTACAAAGAAATGGAAAAGGAGAGATGAAAGAAGTGGGTGTTGGTGATTTAAACTAAAGAAATAAAAGAAAAGAAAGAAGATTAAAGAAATACATACCTAGTTTTGTTGATGACTTACCTGGAACCCTTGCATGTTCTACCTTGCTTCGGAGGCGTTCAACGCATAAGCCATAGGATCAAGCTCAGTCCCCAGTCGCATTACATCATCAAGACGAACAAGAATGAAATGATACAGAGTCTTGGGGAGGAGAACATCATCATGAATTATCATTGGCACTTACACAAACATTGTTATACTGATGCTTCTGGATTAACTTGCATGCTCATCAAAACCAAAAGAGGTAAAGTAGAAACAAGAAGAAGAAAACAAAAGTAAAGACGAACATAAAAAAAAAATTATCTTTTATTGCTTGCAGAAATGATGGAAGAAAGGAGGAGGGTACATCGGTGTCACTCTCAACATAAGCCTCTCTCTCTTACCTACATGAATCTCAATCTAACCTAAGCTTACATACAAATTAAAATTACATAAAAAGAAAATAAAAACCTATACTACAAAGAGTGAAAAACTGGACTAATTCCTATCTTTGCATGGTCGTCTCCTGGAGGCTCTGAAAATCCCAGTATTTATAGGCAAAACCCAACCTACAGGATCATATGAAGATGGGGGGAGCAAATGCTCCCCCTAACTTTCCAATAGAGCCGCGGAAACGCGGCTTTGGCCGCGTTTCCGCGGCCAGGGTGTGGCCAAGTGGCCACACCCTGTTGGTGGAGCTCCCCGGTTTCTTGATTTGTAATTATCTTTATCTGGATTTCCAGTTTATGTCCGGGATTTTGACGAAATGGCCTTTGATCCTTGGCTCTTACCGATCGATTCAGGGAGGATTCTTCTCAACCGATTTTCAACCTCTCTGATATGCTAAGATTTAGCCCTGATTCCTTAATTTCGAATTTATTCTGAATTAAGTCAAGATTTGGTGGGTTTTTGGGCTCATTTCTCTTCACTCTCCTTTAGGAATGGGCCTACAAATAAATTAAACATTTAATTAGAAAAGTGCAGAGTTATTCTATAATAAGTAGGAGAATATGATATTAAATGTGCAATATTAGTGACCAATCAACTCCTAACTGGTTAGACCGTCCACAGGAGGTATAATGCAGACTTTGACCATAAGCTAATCAGCCAGGTCAGGGCCAGATTGGTAGGAGCTATCAACGCAAAAGCGACGGGCCTAATTAAGCCAAACCACCAGCCTTCGGGGTTTCGCCCCTCAATCCCTTTCCTTAGACACCTTCCCCCTTAGGATAATCTCCTAATTGAGTCCGAGATGTCCCTAGGGCCAACGTCTACTCAGTTTTAGTTAGGCTTGGGTTAGTGAGTGAGGAGATTGTTTGTGGGCTAAGGGAGGGTAATGACTTCCCTACCTTATCTTGTTTATAGGACAAGCCCTTAGATCAATTTAGTGCAGTGTACAAGAAAAGCAACACTTAAGCAATGTAAACAATCCAAAAGTGTCTTATACTAGATGTTATGCACAGTACCTTTGCTCCAGCACTCTTCAACAGTAATAGAAAATGTAAACGAATTAGACACGTGCCAAAATGCAAAGTCTAAACCGTTTTTAGCATTTAACTAACATCATTTTACTGTTGAGGTTAGAAAGAAAATACAGTGAGACAAACAAGAAAATAGATAGCTACAGATATGAAACTTTGCACTACAGCCAACCTGCAGAAAATACAGGTTAGTAATTCACTCAGATTGTCACAGGAATGTAGCAAATCTGAGGGCTTCTTGGCTCTGCTTTCTTGAGTAGAGTCTAAGGCCACTTATATGTCCACTGCAGTAAAAAATTCCTTGTTGTCAAACCTGTACCCAAGAACAAAGAAGAAAGTTAACCAAAAACGTAAACTTTGAAGAGAATTACTTACCGTCCCTCCTCAGCAACGACGCCAAAATTTGATTGAGCTGGAACCTGCACAAAAATATAGAATTTCAGAACTTTTAAAATAGTAATGCAAGGTGCTCAATTCTACCGCAATAGTAAGTGGCTATGCGGGTCGTGATCCACAAGGAGGGACTAGCGATGGAAGCTTTTTTAGTAAGTTTTCTTTAAAGATACAAATGATGGTTAAAATTCTTCTTTTAGTTCTTGTAAAGAAAAAGAGGAAAATTAGGTTAAAGTGAGTTAGGAAGAAGATGGTAGACTAAGAAGATGGAAAAACTAGAAATGATATGTACAAAGAAATGGAAAAGGAATGATGAAAGAAGTGGTAGATTATGGTGTTCTAAACTAAAGAATTAGAAGAAAAGAAAGAAACTAAAAGTTACTTACCCCTTTTGTGCTCATATACCTTGGATTCGTAACTACGACTTACCTTGTCTTTGAAGACGATCAAGCATGGCGTGTAGGATCTTCCCCATTCCCGTTCTACACTAAGAATAAAAGGGCAAGCTATACTAGCAAGAGAATGATTGTTCATCACCATAGGCCATCAAGGCACTTGTAATGGCGAAGCAGTCTTGAGGCTAACAGATTCATTTAGATTGCAACACATTAGAGGAGAGTAAACGAAAACAAGAGTAAAGAAGAAAAAGTAACTTTGATTCAATTCAAATAACAATGGAAGAAGAGATCACTTACACCGGTATCACCTGCAGTACAAGTTTGCTCTCATTCCTCCATGAAAGTATCATCTCCTCTCAGTTACATAAAGAAAATAAAAACCTAAGTTACAAACTACAAATTAGCCTAAGTTCTACTCTCTGCTTGGTCCTTCCCCGTATGCTCTGAAAATCCCAGTATTTATAGGCAAAACCCAACCTATGAGAGCGTATGAAGATAGGGGGAGCAAACGCTCCCCCAAAAAACATTGAACGGCCGCGGAAATGCGATTTTGGCTGCATTTCCGTGGCCATGGTGTGGCCAGGTGGTCACACCAGGTTGGAGAAGCTTCTTCGTTTGGTGATTTTCCTTATCTCCTACTGGTTTTCCCGTTTCTGTTTCAGGATTTGACGAAACAACCTTTGATTGTTGGCTTCAACAGCTTGATTTGGGATGATTCATTTCAACTGGTTTTCAACCTCTCTGTCCAAGATTTTGCCCTGATTCCCTGATTTCAAATTTATTCTGATTTAATTTAGAATTTGATGGGCTTTTGGGCTCATTTCTCTTCACTCTCCTTTAGGAATGGGCCTGCAAATAAATTAAACAATAATTAGGAAAAATCAGAGTTTATTTTATAATAAGTATGAGAATATGATAATAAATATGCAATCTTAGCGACCGATTAACCACCACCAGAACCATCACCTTAAGGTAATATTTTCCTTCCCTTTCTTCTTTTTCATACATCTATGCATTAATTCATACATTGAGGACATGCATGAGATCGGTGTGGGGGAGGGTTCGAACATAACTCAGGTTTTCTTTTTTATTAATAAAAAAAATTATTATTAACATTTTCTTTACTTTTAAAAACTTTTTGAAAATAGAAACAATATTTTGACATATGTTTTTTAAGAAATTAAGTCAATTTTAAGGAATAGAAGAATCATAATTAGGATTTCTTATACTTAGTCAAAATTAGATTTTTTGTTTGATTTCTAAGGTTAGGAAGAAAATTTGTGAAAGTAATTTAGTCTTGATCTTTACCTTGATGAAATATGCACTTTATACACTTATACACTTAGGGTTCAAAAACAAAGATTCTTAGGCCTTAAAAAAAAAAAGAAAAGAAAAAAGGGAAAAATATATATCTATGAAAAATAAACAAATCTAATTATTGATTAGCTTGGTGCTTTGAGCTAAGCAAGCCTTGGTATTTATGCGAAAGATGATTAGATAAGTTTGAAATATTATATATATATATATATATATATATATATATATATATATATATATATATATATATATATATATATCCTTGATTAAGTTGGGTATTTGTGCCTCATGAAGCATAAGTATTCACGCCTAAAAGGGGTACATTTTATAAATAAAAAATCTTAGTTTCGTAGCCTTATTTGCTCGAGTGCTTAAGTCCTTAGGGGTGTTTTCTCACCTGGTGCCCTAAGACTGGCTAGCTTGGGTGTCACCGACTAAAAGCTCGTTACATGGGCAGATTAGAAAGCCTAATGGAATTAAGAAATAATACCACCAAAATAAATAAATAAATAAATAAGGCATAAGAGTTAAAGTTAAAGAACCCTTAGTCAAAACTTCACGGTCACGACAGTGCATATGACTCAGGGTAAAGTAATAGAATAGATGAGAAATACAATTTGAGTCCTTACTTTGATTGATAATAAATTTTTGAATAGAGATTAAGTTTAGGAATGAAAAAATTCGATTTTCTTATAACTTATAGATTACTTAATTCTTATAATAATATTTAAAATATTTTTTCTCTTTCAAAATGTGTTTTCAAAATACGAATATTTTTCTCTTTCTTTATGGATTTTGTGGGTGCAATCCACTGAAAACTCTCACGAGACAAAACTCGTCCTCTGGGGAAAATCTAGAGGTTTAATGGCTTGTTGTACATGTTCAGTGCAATCGCATGACCTACGAAAGTGGTCCAATAATTTTTGGTTTAGTTTTTTTGCTCGAGGACGAGCAAAAGATAGGTATGGTGGTGTGATAGATTGCTGATATTGCACATTCATTGTCTCATTCGCATACTTATTATATAATAAACTCTGCTTTAATCCTAATTATTGTCTAATTTATATGCAGGCCCTTGCTAAAGGAAAGGAAAGAGAAACGAGCCCAAAAGCCCATAATAATTCTGATTTAATTTAGAATTAATTCGAAATCAGAAAATCAGGGCAAATCAGATCGGTTGAAACCCAGTTAAAAGAAATCTCTACAAATAAATTGTTTAAAGCCAAAGATCAAAGCCGTTTTGTCAAATCTAGGAGCTGAAATGGGAAATCCAGAATCAGATAAAGGGAAATCATCAAAACCAGGAGCTGTACCCCGCGGGTGTGGCCACCTGGCCACACCCAAGCCGCGGAAATGCGGCTCTGGCCGCATTTTTGCGGCTGTTTTGATTCTGTTAGGGAGCGTTTGCTCCCTATCTTCGTATACTCCTCCCTGTTGGGTTTTGCCTATAAATACTGGGTTTTTTAGAGACCAGGAGCGACCATGCAGAGATAGATTAGGCCAGTTTTTTATTCTTTTTAGTATAGGTTTTTATTTTTATTTTTATTTAATTTTTAGTTTTATTTATGTAACCAGAGTTTCATAGGAGAACAAGAGTGAAGCTTGTACTAAGAGTGACACCGATGTAAGTTGTTCTTCTCTTCACTTATTGTTACCATATTGAATCTAACATTACATGTTCTTTATGTTCTTCTTTTTTTCTTCTTCTTCTTTTCTACTTCTCTTCTTTTTGTATAAATTTCTATCCAAGTGAGTCTTATAGCATCGAAAGAGCCTTGCCTTTGCGAGTGCCACCAATAGCTCATGACGATGGATTTTAGTCTCAGTCTGTATCATTTCATACTTGTATTGTGTTGATGACGTAATGTGAAAGAGACGAGAATCAACTCTTATAGGCTATGCGCTGATTGCCTCCACTTCAAGGTAACATCGTAGCCACAGATTCAAGGTAAGTATTTGGCCAGAGGAGGAGTATTTCTTTTTGGTTTAACTTTCTTTCATTTAATTTTTAGTTTAGATCACGAACACCATCAACTTATAACTCTTTCATCACTATTTTCAATTTCTTTGTATATATCTATTTTTTCATTTTCTCCAACTTCTCAATCTACCACTTTCTTCCTAACTTAACTTTAACATATATTTCCTTTTCTTTTAAAGAACTAAAAAAAGATCTTTAACCATTGATTGTATCTTAAAAGAGAGCTTGCTAAAAAAGCTTCCAATGCTAATCCCTCCTTGTGCATCACGACCCGTATAGCCACTTGCTATTGCTGTAGAATTGAGTACTTGTACATACTATTCTTAAGTTCTTAATTTTTTTAATGCAGGTAAGAACTTAATCATCAACCGACCGGTGATCGTAGACAGAGCAAAATTGCTCTATCGGTCGACCGAGCGGTCGACCAACATGTACCAAGTGCATTATATGAACTTCGGTCGACCATGCGGTCGACTGACTGCAAGAGCTTTGCTCTTAGTTGGGCCGGTCGACTGACAGAGAGTTTTGCTCTCTGGTTTGAAAAAATGTTCGACTGACTGGTTGACCGCTATCCCCAACGGTCAGAAATCAGACCATTGGCTGTCGACCAGCTGGTCGACCGACAAAAGTATTTCCTTCTGATTTTTATCCAACAGCTATTTTTCTTTTTGTTTTTTCTGTGTCCTTTTCCAACGACTCTTTTGGGTTTCTTCTCATGTTTTCATCCCCTATAAATAGTGCGACTATAGAAAAACCCATTAACAAGTTTAAACAAGTTTTCACAGGTTTACAACAAGATTTAATCAAGTTTTAGTATTTTTCTTAAAAGATTTTCTTTTTAGCCAAAATTCAAATTCTTGATTTTCATCTTGAGCATTCTCTTTACATCTTTATAAGCTATTTTCACTATACAATCTCAAAGAATTTCACCTCCTCATCTTGGTTATAGGATTGTGCTTGTGAGGTGAGCCTTTTGTGATTAAGAGACGATCACCAATTTTCTTCTATTGTGAAGTTGTAGAGGTTGTGGCCTCAAGTGAGCTAGTGAGCTCCGCGAGAGAAGACTTATGAGTCCATTGAGTTTTAGTGAGAACTTGTAACAGTTGACGATCTTGTGAGATCGGTCATAGTGAAAATCCTTCATAGTGTTGAAGGCGGGCATGTAGAGCAGTAGCTCAAATCTCGGAACATATCATCGTGTTTGTGATTGCTTACTCATTCTCTCTTCACTCTACTCTCTCTTTACTTGCTTGCACACTTATATTGTTTACTTATTTGCAAGTATTTCTTGTGTTGTGATTGGTATTTTTCTAGGTTGCTAGCAAGTAAATTTTAATTCCGCATTATTTGCCATTTTGTATATCCAACACCTATTCACCCCCTCTAGGTGATTTACAATTGGTATCAGAGCCTAACCCTAGTTTTGGTTTAGCCACCTTAGGGAGATTCTTTCATTTGGCTATATTCATTTGTTGTATTTGCTATTTATTTGTGCACTTATAATTGTTTTCATAGTATCACACGACTTCTCTAGCATCAAGTCCCCACCTAAATTTATTGGTTGAACTTTCCCATTTCGAAGGTCAAGATGAACCTCTTCCTCAAGTCCCTAGGGGTTAGAGTAGCTAAGGCCATAACTAAGGAATTCATTGAACCTCACGGTGGTGAGGATACATGGTCTGAAGCAATCACTAAGACAATAAGGCCAATGCTAAAGCCCAATATGCACTTGCACAAGCATTAAATGATGATGATCTTTCTCGTGTAATTAATTGCAAATCCGCTTATGAGATTTAAAATGATCTAATCATTACTCATGAGGGGACGTCGCAAGTCAAGAGATCTAAAGTTGACTTGCTTCGTTCTCAATATGAGAATATTTACATGCTTGAAAATGAAAGTATCTATGAGATGCTTACTCGGTTCAACAAGATTACTAATGGATTATCTTCTTTAAGTGACACCATTGACAATGGCTAAAAGATTCGGAAGGTCATTAGAGCTCTCCCCAAAGCTTGAGAAGTCAAGGTAATAACCCTTAAGGAGCTCAACGATAGAGAGGGGACGGACTTCTCCGACTTCATTGGAAATCTCAAAACCCACGAGATGCAAATGAAGGTGAGAGAAGAAAAGGAGACTCCAAAGAAGAATGCGGTTGCTTTCAAAGCTACTCCCTCCACCATCGATGAAGAAGATTCATCCGAAGATAGAGATGAAGACTTTTCCATCCTCATTAGGAGAGTAGGCAAAACATTTTATAAGAAGGGAAGACAAAGCGACTTCTGAAGAGGAAGACCTCAAGGATGATTTGAAAAGAGGAAGGAGGCGACGGATTTCTTATTTTATTGAAAGAAGACAGGCCATCTAATTGCGGATTGCCCCTCACTTCAAGCCACCACCTCCAAGAATGTGCATAAGAAGAAGAAGGCGATGATAGCCACTTGGGATGATTCGGAAATAGATTTTGAAGAAGAGATTGATGCCGTACACATTTGCTTCATGGCATATGGAGAGGAGACTTCCATGGTAAATCTTGAAACCTCTCTAGAAGATGACTTTTTAAAGAATAAGTTAGAAATTATTTTTAAAAAGAAAAATGACTTATATATTTCTCTCGAGAAAACAAAAAAGGTTGACAAATATGAACTTGTTTGTAAGGGCAAAAGCCCTAATATTGCTTCTAACAAAATGAATTTTTGGATATCTAAAAATGTATTGATGTTTTGGATACCACTTTGAAAAAGTGTGCTTTTGATATGAACAAATTTAATTCTTTGTTTTCAAAGGAAAAAATCCAAAGGAAACATACATCTTACTCATCTCACACACACCATGAAAAACATGCACAACATGCACATACACATCAACATAAGCATGCTTTCATGTATGGCAAAGTGGACACATGTGCACATTATGGCCGCAAAGGCTATTTAGCAAAATTCTGTTATGCTAAGTTGAATATATTAAATAAAAATATTTGGGTTTGAGAAAGTACTAACCCTATAGGACCCAAAAAGATTTGGATACTAAAGAGATTTGAGTACCAAAGAGCACACCAAACTTGATTGATATAGGTATGTCATCCTCCTCCAAGACTTGGGGGAGATGGTGCCTTGGTGGTGGATGCATCGAAGCTCAAAGAATCAACGTCATATTGCATCATTATCAAGAAGCATCTATTTTGGAGATTGCCTATGGTTTGGTAACTTCTCCATTTGAAAATTTCATTTCTAGCTAGATCTATATATGCATAGGAATAGCTAGCTTTTCTTTTTTTGTTAATATGCTTTAGTTATGAATACATGATTTTTTTGGTTATTTTTATGGCTTGCTTATACTTGAGCTAGTCCGTTAACACAGTTTTTGTTCTTTACTAGCCCATGAATTGCTTGCCCATGTTTATAGTATTTTCTCGTGCTCACATGTTTGATAGATATCTTTGTATGTATGTGTACATAAATTAATTTATTTGCTCATATATATGTATATATATTTTGATTGTATATCTATCTTATAGTTGGGTATCATATTTAAACCATATTTAAGCAATAAATCAGGATAGCAATTGCATGCCTCAACTCTTATATAAAGGAATGACAAGAAGAAGTTCAGAACCCATTAAAGATATTCGGCTTCAATATCTTTTTTTGCTTAATGTGATATAATTATTGAAAAATATTTTTAATATACTAATAAAAATGTGTTTTGATATCATATTCTTGTGTTTTTCATTCCTATAAGATTTTTTGCATTATTTCTCCATTTTATGTATAAAAATATCCAAGTTAAAATATTTTTCTAAAGCCCTTAATTCATATTTTTTTAAAACTGGTTTTTGGGTAGTCCTGGTGGACCGACCAGTCCACCGAGTTGACCTGGAATAGGTCCGGTCGACCAGGCTATCGACCAAGGAAACCTGAATAAAAACTTTTTGACCTAAGCTAGTCGACCGACTGAAACCGAGATGCTCTCGGTTAGACCCCGATCGACCGACGCGGTCGACCGCGTGTCGAGTCTGCTGAGATTTTACCCATTTTAAAAACCCTAAAATCTTAACTCTCGCTCACTTTTCTCTTCTCCACAGACTCCCTCTTCTTCTCCTCTTTAATTTCCTTCCTCCCATCTCTCCAAAACCCCATCCAAACTCAAATTAATCTAAAAAATTTGTTGGATCTCATCTCAGATCTTCAGATTCGCTTGTTTTCAAGGAGAAATTTCGATCTCTTCAAGGTATAATCCCTAAATCTCCCAAATCTTCTTTATTTCTTAATTTTCTGGAAATCCTTCTTAAATTCGTGCCAAAATTTTGTTTATCATCTTCCTAACTTTATCATGTCTAAGAGGCTCAGATCTGAGAAGGGTAAACAAACTAAATCCTCATCAAATCCCTTTGTTTCTCAGCATGCATCTCATAGGCTTTCTGTTCTCCATAATAAACATGTAATTTCTGGTAGAACTGTTGTGCTCGATGATTTTGAGTACTTAAATCTTGCAAATATTTTAAATACAAGCTCTCTAGAATACCTAGTCACTATCAAAGAACCTGCCTACCCTGAGCTTATGCATTATTTCTCCTATAATATGACCTTTCAAAATAATCTTATCAGATCTAGGATTCTGGGCGAGGACATTAACATCTCTTTAGATAGATTTTCCTATCTGCTATATCTCTCCTTTGAGGGTGTAGATATATATAATGTTGATATACATGATTTTGAATATCCTGACGGTGAATCTGTCCTCTTCACATCTCTTTTACTTCATGATGATGATAACTCGGTCTTAGTTAGGAACGGGGAGGTAAAGTTTACATGCTCACCGCCTAGGTCCTAGCTAAGATAGTGTTCTATAATCTCCTGTCAAAATCAGGTGAATATAGTCATGCTCGGGGTTCTACTCCACTCTTTATCTATTTCTTTCTGAAAGGCATTAGAGTTAACATTCCTAAACTTATCATTGACTTCATGGTTTCTGAGCACCTCCTAATCCCAAACTGGCACTACCATTTGGGATGTTCATTACCTGACTCCTCAAACAATTAAAATTTGATCTTTTTACTGAACGATCTATCGATTGACATCAATAACACTCTTCTCAAGAGGATGCATGCTAGGGAGTATGCTCCTGCTTTTCAGCCCCCTCCTATCATTCCTGTTATTGTCCCTAGATTCTCTTCAGCCTCCTCAGCCTCTGTTGACCCATATACAGCTCTCTCTACTCAGCTTCGCGAACATGATCTAAAGATGTCAGGAAATTTTGAAACGGTTTAGCATAGAGTTCAGAACGACCTGCAATATATCTATTCATCCATTCGCTATCTTCAGACATGCGTCGATGAGACCTATAGTAGGAACACTTGGCCTGTTCCTCTTTTGAGAGGCCACGCGCAGCCTCTTCTTGCATCGGGTCTCCGTTTGACACCTGGTTCCTCCTCCAGCTCCTTCCGAGGCACCAGCGCATCCTGAAGATCCAGACTTTTAGGAAGAGTGACCCCTTTGTGCTGATACAAAAAAGGGGAGAGTGATTTTATGGAGTTATCTAGGAGTTTTTTATTTCTATGTCCTTATTTATGTACTCTTTTATGTGGACATGTAGTATTTGGTGTTTGGACATGCATTTTTATATTGTAGTACTTATTTTATAGTTTGGAACTTGTTTTGAGGTCGGCATGAGCCTTTGTACAGACAAATTTCTTTTATGATATCACTATTGTCTTTGAAAAGTTATGTATCTCTTTTTTATTGTTGATATTTGATACATATCATCTATGTGTGGCAGTGGTGTGTTTGTGTTCTTGAGTATCCTTTGTAAACCAACAATTTATCACTTATTTTGAAGGTTGGAGGTTATTGGTTGGTTGGAGGAAGCCGTTTGTGCATACACCTTTGTAATTCTGTATTCTTGGTATGCATAGATGGGTTTCATAAAGCTTACTTGATATATCCTATTCATATGCTTTTATTGGTGCATCTTACCTATATGTCATATTTGATATATGCATGTGTTTAGGGGGAGCTTCGCTTGAAGTCTCTTCCCAATTTATTTGTGATAACTTCATGTGTTTTGTAATCATCAAAAAGGGGAAAATTGTTGGCCCAAAGGCCATTAGCCTTAGTTTTCATGATAATAAAACATATGTAGTTATGTTTTTAACAATTTCGTTTAGCAAAGTTTGAAGTTAACTCTTTGTTGTATTTCGGCTCCATCACAAGACTCACACATTCGGAAGCCAAGAACATGTCGATCCCAGAGCTAAGCACATAGACGAGCTCATGGATCAAGATTTCAAGAGTCAACTATATCAAGATTTGTATTTTTATTTTTGCATTTAGATAGGATTTATAGTCGTTTGTTAAAACCAAGATGATATAGGTTGACAGCTCTTTTGGAATTGACACACACATATCTTTCATATTCCTAAAGTGTTTTTAAAGAGTTCAAAATATTTCTCTTTTATGTTTTCAAAATCGAGTTTCAGAAAAATGAGTTTCGGAAAAAATCGGTTTTCAAATTAGAAAAGTGTTTTTACAAAATATAGTTCTAACTTTGTTTTGTGTACATCCATGATCTCACACTGGTCCAACAAAACCCTAGAACTTTATTTGTGTTAAAACAAAGCTTATTTTTGGAAAAAGATTGGTTTCAAAAAGATCTTCAAATCAGGTTTTGGCCCAAGGTCGATCGACCAAATCGGTAGACCATAGACAGAGTAAAATTGCTCTGCGACTGACATGCACCAAGTGCATTATGTGCCCTTCGGTCGACCGTGCAGTCGACCGACTGCAAGAGCGTTGCTCTTGGTTGGGCCTGGTCAACAGCCCCGGTCGACTGCCACAGAGCATTGCTTCTGGTTGGGAAAAATTGTCGATCGCTATCCCCAATGATCAGAAATTTGACCGTTGGCGGTCGATCGGCCGATCGACCGACAGAAGGATTTTCTTCTTATTTTTTCCAACAGCTATTTTTCTTCTTTTGTCTTTTTCTAGGACTTTTGCCAACGACTTTTTTGAGTTTTCTCCTCATGTTTTCATCCTCCTATAAATAGTTGGGCTGTAGAAAAATCCATTAATAAGTTTGAACAAGTTTTTATAAGTTTACAATAAGATTTAATCAAGTTTTTGTCTTTTTCTTAAAAGATTTTCTTTTGAGCCAAAAATTCACATTCTTGATTTTTAGCTCGAGCCTTCTCTCAGCATCTTTACAAGTTATTTCCACTGCACAATCCCAAAGAGTTTCATCTCCTTATCTTGTTATAGGATTGTGCTTGTGAGCCTTTTGTGATTAAGAGAAGATCATCGATTTTCTTCTATTGTGAAGTTGTAGAGGTTGTGGCCTCAAGTGAGCTAGTGAGGTCCATTGTTGGTGTTGCGACACCGCGAGAGAGGACTTATGAGGTCCATTAAGTCCAGTGAGAACTTGTAACGGTTGACGATCTAGTAAGATCGG
>JAVJIF010010588.1:0-25000 GCA_038442645.1 Agave tequilana
AGAAGATATGGATAGAGCAAACTGGAAAAATCTAGGGTTAAGATGATCATAGGAAACGAACTTTGAGATAGGATAATTAGTGCAAGACCGTTTATCTTTGCGAAGGGCAATGAGATATCAAGGTCATGGGAGATGCTGATGGTTGAGGAGGTGGACCGTCTACTAGAGAGGGTCAACTGGACTTGGTTTAGAGGTAGGAACTTTTTGGCGATGAGTGTAGACATATCTGAAATCCCGAACTGGTTTAGTGCAGGTTCTACCAGTGGTATGAGCGAAGAATCAACATAAACCGGTGTATGCAATAGCACCGATAGTGGAAGAAGAATAGTTTCTCAGGTAGTAATATGATTCTGTGGAGAGAAAATATGGAACAGACTCAAAGAAAGAGACTTCTGCAGACACAAGATATTTCCTGGTAGAAGGTTACAACACCGATTTCTTTTTGAGTTATAGAGTACCTAACAAAAACACTCTTGATAGATCAAGGAGAAAGTTATCTAACCCATGAGACAAGTCTTGAACAAAATAAGTACAACAAAAAATATGTGGAGTCATGAAAAAATGCTTTTGTTAGGATAAAGGCAAGAAAAAGGAATTTACCACTAAGGACAGATGAGGGCTTCTATTAATTAGATGACAAATACTTAACACAACGTCAGATCACAAATATTTGGGAACACTCATTTGTCATCATGGTTCTAGCGACATCCAGAATATGTCTATGTTGTGTTCAACAACTCCATTTTGTTGGGATGTATAAGAGCAAGATGTTTGATGAATAATCCCATTTTTGGAGCAAAAAAGTAGACACATCATTTTTAACATACTCTAAGCCATTTTCAGCACGAAGTATACGAATGGAAGTAGAAAATTGATTTTTTTCATTAAAAAATATTCAATATTATTGAATACTTCTGACCTCTCTTTAGTAAGTATAACAAGTCATGCAAGAGAAGTCATCAACAAAAAGCAGAAAATATGTAAAACTTTTAATGAAAGGTACACGACTAAGACCCAAATGCAGAAATACTGATATCAACTCAAATGTAAAACTACTGCGATTATTGACTCGACTCTGATAGGTAGCATGATGATGCTTACCAACTCATAAGACTCATAATCTAAAGAAGAATCTGAAGATGTAGTAGAACTACAGACCGAAGTTTTTGTACCAACGGATGACCTAAGCGCCATGCCAGAGTAAGACTTGGTGAGGTTGATCTGCAATCAAGCCATAGGGGTCACTCAGCCGTCCAAATAATACATGCCTATTTTCTCATGCCCCAAACCAATCCTCCTTCTCGACAGGTCCTGAATACACAATGAGAAGGAAAAATGTTATATTGCAATTATTATGTTTGGTAAACTGACTATGGATAATAGAATTAACAGAATATTTTGGAACATACATGACATCATTAAGGGTTAAGGATGTAGTAGCCTGAAGTACTTCATTGCCTAATACAGCTGACTGAGTGCCCTCATCAACAATTTTAACAGGAGTATAGGCATTGAAAAACTTTAAAGAAAAACAAGTTCTTGTCTAATACCTGGCATATGAGATGAGGCTCCTGAGTCTAATATCTAGGGCTTTTGAGGAGAGGCACTATAGACGTGCATACCTGAAGTAGATGCACGAGCCGCTGAAAGATTAATCTGAGAGAATTCTAGCTGGCATAGTTTATCATACTCTTTCTGCGACAGTAAAATAGTGGAAGAACCATGATGAGCAGATGAAGAGACATGAGGAGTATAACACGGGGTAAGAGGATCAGAATTAACTAGATGTGCCCACTCAGGTCAACCAAATTTCTCCCAGCACTTCTCGGAGATGTGATTACTGCGTTCACAATGCTTATATATTGGGGGCCTTTCTCAAAGACACCCTGTCTGCCTCTATAAGAACCATGTGCACCTCCATCGGATCCACGTCCTCCTCTAAAATCATGGTCACGACATGACCTTTTCCACGTTCACAGACCATGGCAAACTGCTCATTGATGGTGCAGAGGAAATATAGGCTCCAGTAGATACCTACATAACTCTAGAGAATATGACAATCAACGTGGGAATACTATCTCCTCTTAAGGTTTGTTTGGTTGTCGTAATTGGCCGTAATGCGTAAGTTGTAATTGGTAAAATCTTTTACAATTGTAAATGAGTTACATGCATGTAAGCTTTATGGTATTTGGTTGGTAATATAAAGTTGAAGTGGAAAAGTGTATTGTGTTTTACGGTGTTTGGTTGTCGTAATGTGTAAGTCGTAAGTGAAAAAGTTGATCACAAAATTAACTATTTGGTGATTTAAAAAGTTTTAATATTGCAAATAAATATTAAAAATGTTAAATATTAAAAAAATTTAATATTAACATAAAAAAATAATACAAATTTGCATGACCACAAAATTAACTATAACTGGGCTGTAAGTGAGTGATAATTGGGTTGCAAGTGGGGGTAATTGGGTTGTGTAATTCTTTTAAGGATTACGGTTCAAACAAACGCCGTAGTTGTAACTGGGTTGTAAGTCATTTACGAATTACGGACTTTTACGCGAAACAAACGGCCCTTTAGTATCTGACCTCACACCTGAGATCATAATGTAGGACTCAAGCCAGATAGAATCTTTGACACTGCGAGATCCTGACGATATCTCCTCAGTGTCGCCGCATCAGTAACAGTAGGCTGATGCATCTCTAATTCATCAATCAAACCTTTGAGTTCTTCATAGAACTCAGTCGTCGATCTGTCTTCCTTTTTGAGTTCAAACAGGCGCTCATAGATCTCAAATACTCTCAAGGGATTCTTCTAATTGTCATAAATCATCTTCAATGTATCTCACATCTCCTTAGCAGTAGTCAAGAATATGACACTACCACTAATCTTCTCTTTTAAACTGTTGAGGAGCCATGTCATCACAGAATAATCTCCAGTAAGTCAGGTCATATACGTGGGATCTGTATCAACAGGTGGAGCCTAAGGAGGTAGCTAATTTGTTCTGAGCACCAATGAATATGCGGAAAGCCTGCGTTTATACAAGTAATTAAAGCCATTCAACTTCACCATAGTCCTCAATATTATTTTGGGTACAGAAGTCTCAACCACCGGTGAGATCATATTGGAGAAGGAACTTGTAGTGTCAAGCATAGTAGCCAGTTGGATAAATCACTAGAAATCAATCTGTAGTAGCAGTAAACAACTAGTAAGTCAGAAATAAGTAACTTCGTTACCAGATATAGGAGCATGGACAGCCAGATTAGCATCAAAAAAATAATTTGCAGCCTAAAATAGCCAGATCAATTGAAAAATCTGATTTTTTATAGCAGTAAATAGATTAGATCTCACCAGAGAGGCCTTCTAGAGGCTTCTTGTCTTTGCTGGAGAGCTCGGTAGCCCTTGCATGGCTTTGGCGGCAACTTCTGGAGCCCTGCAAGGCTTCGGCGGCCTTGTGGGAGGCTTCTGGAGCCCCTGCAGGGATTCAACAGCCCTGCTAGAGTCTCTGGAGGCCTTTGGAGCCCTTGCAGGAGGCGGTGGATGCTTTGGAGGCTTTGAAGAGATGAGAAAAAGAAGAAAAGGAGGGGGCAGCAACTTAGGGTTAGGGTTTACCTGGCTCTGATACCATGTAAACAAGAAATAAACCCTAGAAAGATTATTTTTTATTAGAAACAGAAAGCAGATATATATAGATTACATAAGTGGGTTTTGGGTTGAAACCGAATAAACCATTACCAAATATCTAACTTCAACACTTTAGTTGTTCGATCTTTTTGTTACTCTTTTTGAAATTTAACATACGCCCTTTCCTGAATTCTTAAACTCTGAACATTTCGACCTCTTCTTTGTATCCCAAGAGACATATTGCACCAAAATAAAATATATGTTGTAATCTTCCTTTTATCTTAATCTCCTCCCCAACATTATCAGAGTAGCTCATTACCTTTGCATCTTCACACACTGTAAGCATAAAAGACATTGAGATCATACTGCCTTTGATATACATGATGATTCTTATTTTGCAGGCTGCCAAGGCTCTTTTGGCATCTCTATGTGTCTATTTACAACTCCAGAAATGTAGATCATGTCAGGTCATGCGATCTTTGAGTATCTCAAAGTTCTAACCAAGCTCTTGTATTGAGTTGTTGCAATAACTGTTCTGTCTCCTTTTCTGGACAGTTTAAGGCCTATTATGGTAGGTGCTCACATGGTTGCAAAGGTCTGTCTTGGGTTTCACTTCCATTACCCTTTTCATACTTATTGCAAGGAATGCTTTAATATACACTGTAGGAATGTGGTGGACATTTGCCTACTCCAACATACCAAGATAGTGGGTTGCAAATCCCTGATAAGCGCTATGCAATCAAACTATAATGCGAGCGAAGGTAACTTTTTCTTTCTGAAAAGCTTTCTTATTTTTGTTCTTGATTGATTTATTTGCTTGCTTTACATATGTGCCTCTCATTGTATAATGAGGTTACATGGGCATTAATGTTAGGGATGATACAGTCTTAGTAACCCTAAGATTAATAACATAAATCACACAAGATGGACAACAAAGTACAAAACAAGATGTATGTAGTTTTGCTGAACCCAGCCTAGGCCTGTCAACGGGTCGGGTTTGGGGCGGGTCCGGGAGGTACTAGACCCGGATCTGATTACCCGTGGGTCCAGAATATGGGTTCGTATACCCGGGACCTGATTATCCATAGGTCCAAATCTGATTACCTGAATAGTGACCCAGACCCGATAGTGCTCGAGAGAGGAGAGAGAGAGGGCAGCAGAGAGGAGAGAGGTGGTGGAGAAAGAGAGAGAAGAGAGAGAGAGAGAGTTTACCTTGATATCTCCAAGACTGGTTCCAATGGTGAGATACGAGTCCTCTCTAGTTCACTGCAAATCACACACCATCTCTACTCCCTGAATCACAACTTTGTCAATTAAAAACCACAAATTGATCAACTTTCAGATCAGAAAATACAAGATCAAAATTCATTTACGAAAAAAAACAAAATTTTGTCAACAAACCTTGCTGGTTGATGCATTCCAAGGATAAACACAAGTCCTGAGCTCAATAGCCAGCATGTTCAGCGAGGTCCAAATCCACAAGGTTCAGATAGAAATCACTCTGAAGTGATGGAGCATCCAAAACCTGCAACAAAGAAAAAAAAAGTTTTTAACTTTTGATCAAATTGACACGTTCGGACACAATTCAGACCTCTAGTTCACACAAAATTACCTTTTGTGCAGTATTCAGTATCTTTCTCGCTCTGTACTTTGGGCGGCATTGTGGTCTCATTCAGGCCCCCGAGTCCGACAGTGGCGAGTGAGGAGGTCTCTGAAGAGAGAGCTCAAGAGGAGAGAGAGGGCAGTGGCGAGGAGAGAGAGCGGAGAAAGAGAGTGAGGGTTAGGGTTAATAATCGGGTAAACGGGTAACGAGTATGGTTCAAGTAAAACTAGACCCGACCCGTTTACTAATCGGGTAAATGGCTCCGGCTCCTATTCGGGTCCGAGTCCAGAACATAGGTTCCCATACCCATCAAGGGTACGTGCCGGATTTGGTCTAGACCTGACCCATTGACAGGCCTAACCCGACCTACTCCATGGGCATTACATGAGAATTTCACTGTAGCGTAGGAAAACAAGATTACAAGAAAATGCCCTTTCTTGTAATCTTACCTGAGAAGTCTATGGCATCAATTGATTTTTATGTCTCTAAGTCTTTTCCTTGCCAGCCTTCTATATAAATTGGGTTTCACCTGCTTGCGAAGTATCAAATGGTTGCAGGACATTTTATGGTACAGGTAAAGGTTTTCATTTCCTAAATGTGACATGAATGATCAATTTGACCCTTCAGTCTGATCCTTATCTGATCCACTTGAATCACACCAAAGGCTTCTCTTAATGATATTCATTTATCTTCATGTCTCATAAAGATGAGGATTTGGTTATCTTTATGCTTTATAATGATGAACTTTTGTGATTCTTTCATGGCATGAAGGTTCAAACTGTCTCTCCTGGTCATTTTTCTTGCTTCTTTATTAAGGACCTTCTGCTGCTGAGTAGTTTTCTTATGCATGAAATTTGCCTCCAAGTTTAGTAGTTAAAGCTGTGATCATTTAATAGCTCAGAATTACTTCCAGTTATTATTTATGTGCTAATCTGTTCTAATAGTGAGTTCATGTTGGATGATTTCTACTTCAAACTTCATAGCAGCTATTGCAAGCAGATTTTGTGTGTGGCAGCTATTGCAAGCAGATTTTGTGTGTGTGTGTGTGGGGGGGGGGGGGGGGAGGATTTCTGGATCTATTTCGTTAGTCGCTTGGATAATGCTTTATCCTCAATCACAATGCACAATTTCTTTCTTTTTCTACAACAATATTAAACAATTCTGAAGAGCCAAATGTCTGAGCCCATCTATTTGATCAGGAATCTATAATGTCATGCTCATTGATAATCAACTCTTTTACTGTATATGTAGGTTTGCTTAGCTGTTAAATATGTTTGAATATTTAGTAACTTTTGCCTATATGAATTCTGCACCCCCCCCCCCCCCCCCGCGTTTTCATTTTTGGCCCGCTTTTAAGTTGTCATTAGTTTATGATTATAGTATTCTCTTTAATTAAAATTACTGGTCTTATCATTTTTCTTAAAGTACAAAACTTTCATAAAAAACAATAAGTTCAGCCTATTATCTTATACTCATCACGAGAATTGCTTGTTTTTGACAGACAATTTGTTCTAGCTGTTTCATGCACTGAACTGTTGTTTATGGATTTGGATCTAGATATTTTCTTCTTTGGCAAGTTGGATCTGTGGTACCTAAGTAGAGTTTCTTAGCATTTCAACCTTTGTGCAATCAGATTTGAACCCATACTGTTGCCTGTCTTACTAAATGGGTCATTATGGTTTAAATGATAATAAATGTTCTTGCTAGAGATCAATGCTTAATTTGTACTATATCCTCAAATTTCTCTCTGGTGAGTCTGATGTTTAGGTGGCACGTGAGAGTAATTTTTTTCTTTAGGTGGTGGTGAAAAAGTCAGACATGCTGCCTCCTTTTGCTTCCATCGGATGCCATTGTGTTTTTGTTCATGCCCTGTGATGATTGCATGCCAAAAACAGTGTATGTCATGAGATTTGTCCTTGAATCTATGGGTGAAAAGTGTTTTATCCCAAAAAAACTGAAACCTCATGATATACACATAATTTTTGGCATGCGTGCATTGTAGGGATGGAAATTAACACAGTGGGGTCTGATGGAAGCAAATAGGAAGCAAGGTTAATTTTTTGACCGCCACCTGAGATAATTTCCTCAACTGCTTTCTGATACCCATTATTCTGACACACACACACACACACACACCACACACACACAGAGAGAGAGAGAGAGAGAGAGAGAGAGAGAGAGAGAGAGAGAGAGAGAGAGAGTTGGCTAGGCTAGTATCAGTCATATCTAAGATGTCGAGATCATAATTTAAAAACGGACGATCCAAGTTGAAACTTTGTTCCCTTGGCATTTAGAAGTGAAAATTCAAATGATTTTGATGTGTTTTACCCACACATCAAGTGATAATGTTCATCCAATGGAACAAATATTAAACTTGTGTTGCCCATTTTTATAAGGGATATGTACAAATCTAACTATTTTACTTACAGGATCCTCACATTTCATTATTACACTCAGTAGGGAAGTTACAACCCTCCAGGAATAAGCGTGTTCACTCTGTTTTTTTTGCCTTGTCAGGATAGCCAATTTTCTGGAACATTATTTTCTTTCTCAATACTAGGCAGTAGGGACACTAAACAAGTGTCAGGTTAGTGGGTTTTAATGGGGTGGTGGGTTTTTTTTTTGTTGTTGGGTGGGGGCGGCGCCGGGGTGGTGTTGGCGTGATTCTGGATGAACTTTGCTCCATCCAACCAAGTTTCATACTACAGAACTGATCTCTGGTTCAAAATCTGAGATCTCCTGACATTACAACTTTGGAGTGGGGGTGGATTTAGCGTGATTTGGATGAACTTTGCTGCATCCAGCAAGTTCCGTACTACTGAACTGATCTCTGGTTAGAAATCCAAAACCTCCTGCATTCTAGCTTTGAAGTGCAATGCGCGTCAGAGTTGGCCTTCATCCGTCCTTCATGTGGCTCTTCCAGTTGACAATGAATGGTTGTTTTGTTCTGTTTAGAATCCATCTACTTTTCTGGAGTTTCTTGTTTTAGCAGTGTAACCTTGTTCTCTTGTAATAAAATTTAGTCTAGAGGTGCCTAATTTATACTGAGAAACTGATGTGTATCAGAATTGTTGGAAGTGTTTTCTTGGTTTATCTAAGGCTATTTATCAAGAAATTATATAGAAAAATGCAAGTGAATTTTGATAACTTGCTTTGTCTTTTGGTACAATGCTTCCCAGAAGTACATGGGAGATGAGACCTGATTGTTCGTGAATTCTTTGCATATAGGAGGTATGAGATGCTTTTGTGCTTCATGAAGACACCCTTTCTGAAGTCACCCTTTCTGAACTTGCTTAAGATTCATGATTGTTTTTTCAAATTAACTCGGCTGTGGTCCAACTTGTGTATTTGAAGAATTTTTTGACATGCCTCTAAATATTCACATGTCTGTTCATTACTGTTTTTAATCTGAATCCAATTAATTTGAACTTATTCTTCGTCTTCATTTGTATGAGATTGGTGGCTTTCGTCTCATAAGAACTGGTTCTGAATTGTGCGTGTGATGTCTGATCATGTATTTGATGAGAATACCTGCTTTCATCAAATATCCAAATATGTCATAATTATTGTAGAGAAACAAAACCTTAGAAAATATAGTTTATTAGAGAAATATCATCTCAACATATAGAGATTACAAACGGGTATTGAATTGTGGGTAATGATAACCCAATAACCCAATTACTTTATTATCTATCTAAATTAACACTCCCAATCAAGCTGGAACAAACATATCTAACATGCCCAATTTGTTACATAAATCAGAAAGTAAACACCTGGGATGATGGGATGAGGCATCTTTGATAAGAAGGTCCGCTAGTTGCGTCGAAGAAGGTGTGAAGCAGAAAGTAGCCACCTTCTTTGTCCACGCATCTCTGTGCTTGGTCCTCTCATGGAATACATTTGGGCAATGTAGATAGCATACTGCTGGTTATCACAATACATATACATGGACCCAGGCTGTCTAAAATCAAGCTCCATCAGTAGATTTTTTAACCAAATAATCTCACATGCAGTATGAGCCATAGTTCTATACTCAGGCATCTGCACTTGAGCGAGATACTACATCTTTCTTCTTGCTCCTTTAAGTCATAAGATTTTCTCCAACAAAGATACAATATTCAGTAGTAGACTTCCTATCTCCTCTGTCATTAGCATATTCTGAATCAGAGTATCTAGAGACGTATGCACGTCCATACTTCTTATACACTAGGCCTTTCCCTAGACGACTCTTGATACAAGCCAGTGAGTCTCTCTAGGTGTCATGCATGAACCTACTTAGTACTCCAAGAGTAAATGTTATATCTGGTTTTGTAACCGTCAGATAAATCAACTTCCCAATCAATCTCTTGTACCTTTTTGGATCATCAAGTGAGTGACTATCATCAAATTACAAGTCATCATTGGCTTCTATTAAAGTGCTAGTAGGCTTGCATCCTTAAAGTCACGTCCCCTCCAGAAGATCCAGAGCATACTTTCATGAGAAAGAAGTATACTATGTTTTTGATGCGCAATTTTATTTCCTAAAAAGTATTTAGTCCTCCCTATGTTCTTGGTCATAAAATGATATTTAAGATACTTCTTTGTCTCTAATACTCTCTAGGATCACTGCCAGTTAGCAAAATGTCATCAACATACACTACCAGAACTACGATACCAGACTTTGTGCGCCAAACAAAGACACAGCGATCTGAATGACATCGATGAAAATCAATGTCAGAAATAGTAATGCTGAACTTTTCAAATAACGCTCTTGGACTCTACTTGAGACCATATAGCCTTTTTGAGACGACATACCTTATTCTCCCCTGAGCAACATAACATGGAGGTTGCTTCATATACACTTTTTCTTGAAGGTTACCACATAAGAAGGCATTCTTGACATCCAACTGGCACAAAGGCCAGAACAAGTTAACAGCAACAGAGAATATAATCCTGATAGACTTCATTCGGGCAACAGGTGAGATCGTCTTAAAATAATCTATGTCATACGTCTGAGTATCTTTTGGCCACGAGTCTGGCCTTATAGCGACCCACCGATCCATCTAGGGATACTTCAAAGTATGGCCCCAGTAACATCCCACAAGAACATATGTGAGTGCCGACACCAACTCTCAAGTTTCTCGAGAAACAAGAGCATTCATCTCCTCATTCATGGTCTGTTTTCAGGCATGCACCAATAAAACCTTCTCATAGGACTTGGCTATAGATGCAGAAGGTAAGGGTAGAGAAAACTGACGAAACTGTGGATTAAGATTATAGGAAATGAAGTTTGAAATAGAATTATCAGTGCAAGATCGTTTACCTTTTCGATCAGTAATGGGAGCATCAAGATTAGAGGGAGGTGCTGATGGTTGAGTAGGATGACTATCTACCATATAGGGGTTGACCGGAACTGATTCAGAGGCAGCAATGTTTGGCGATGACTGAAGACGATTCAGAAATCCTTAACTGGCTCTCGCACTTCTATTGATGCATGTGGCTCTGAAGTGTCTCCAGGTGGCACTGGCGAAGAATCAATAGAAGCAGGTGCAGGCAAATGACACAGATAATGGAAGAGGAGCAAACACGGATGCAGTACCAGAAATTGGTGGAGAGAAATATGGAATAGACTCAAAGTAGGTGACGTCGACAGACACGAAATACTTTTGGTTGAGGGATTGTAACATCGATATTTTTTTTTGACTTCAGGAATACCCAACAAAGATACGTTTGATAGATCTAGGAGACAATTTGTCTAACTCAAGAGATAAATCCTGGACAAAATAAGTACAGCCAAACACTCGTGAAGTCATGGAGAAGACACTTTTGTGAGGTAGGAGACAAGAGAATGGAATTTTTCCACCAAGAACAGATGAGGGCATCCTATTAATCAGATGACAAGCATTTAACATAGCATCAACTATAAATATTTGGAAACATGTATATAAAACATTATGGTCCTAGTAACATCCAGAGTATGCCTATGTTTGCGTTCAACAATTCCGTTTTGTTGGATGTACGAGAGCATGATGTCTAGTGAATTATCCCATTTTTCAAGCAGAAGATAAACACATTATTTTTAACATACTCTAAAGTATTGTCAGTTTGAAGCACACGAATGAAGGTAGAAAACTGATTTTTATTTCATTGAAGAAGAGTTCAATTACACTAGAAACTTCTGACTTCTCTTTTAGTAAATACAACAAAGTCATGCGAGATAAGTCATCAACAAAGAGCAAAAAATAACTAAGACCTTCAATTGAAGGGACATGACTGAGACACCAAACATCGGAGTGGACTAACTTAAAAGGAGATCTACAACGACTAGTGACTCGACTTGGATAAGTAGCATGCTACCTAACTCAGAAGACTCACATCCTAAAAAAGAAATAAAAGATGCAATAGGGACGATAGACCTAGACTTTTGCACTGAAGGATGACCCAAGCGCCAGTGTTAGAGTAGCACGGGATTAGGCTGATTTGCAACCAAGCCAATAAGGGTCACTCTGTCATCTAAAGAGTATGTCTCCTCGTTCACGCCCCAGCCTAATCCTCCTCCCAGTTGACAGGTCCTGAAAGGCACAATAAGAAGGGAAAAATGTAATTTTGCAGTTAGTATATTTTGTAAATTGACTGATAGATAAGAGGCTGACAATAAATTTTAGAACATATAGGACATCAGTAAGAGTTAATGATAAAGTAACATGAACTACCCTATTGCCCAATATAGGTGAATAGGAACCATTAGCAATTTTAATAGAAAGATAGGTATTTGACAGGTTTAATGATATAAATTTTTGTTTAACACATGTCATGTGGGATGAGGCTCCCGAGTCTAAGATTCAGGGCTTTTGAGGAGATGCAGTATAAGCATGCATATCTGAAGAGGTTGCAGAGTTGCTGAATAACTATTCTGAGAGAACTCTAGCTGACATAGTCGGTCATATTTCTTCTGCTATAGTTTTACAAGGGAAGAACCAGATGAACTAGGATGAGTAGATGGAGTCTGAGGAGTATCACATGGGGCATGAGGATCAGAATCAGCTAGTTGTGCCCTCTCAGGTCGACCAAACTTCATCCAACACTTCTTAGAGATATGGTTATTACGAACACAATGCGTATAGTGCCTCGGTCCCTTATCAGATGCATTCAGTTGGCCACTAGAAAAATTGCGTTTCGCACCAAATGAGCCATGTCCTGCTCCAAACTCGTGACCACGACCTCTACCTCGTCTAGGGTACATGGCAGACTAATCTATAGATGATGCAGAGGATACATCAGCTCCAGTAGAAACACATGACTCTGAAGAAAGTGGCAGTCAATGTGGGAATACTATCTCCTTCCAATATCTGACCTCGCACCTAGGATCTGAGTGTAGGACCCAGGCCAGATAGAAACTTCGACACTGCGAGATCCTGAAGATACCCTTCAGTGTCGCTGTATCGGTTACAGCAGGTTGATGCATCTCCAACTCATCAATTAGACCCTTGAGTTCTCCATAGAAATCGGCCACAGACTTATCTCCTTGTTCTAGCTCAAATAGGCGCTCATGGATTTTAAAGACTCTCGAAGGATTCTTTTCATTGCCATACATCACGTTCAGTGGCATAGTTAGGAACATGACACTGCAACTAATCTTTTCCTCCAAACTGTTGAGGAGACAGTGAATTCACCTAGAGGGGGGGTGAATAGGTGATAATGCTAATCTAGTGAACTAAATGCGAAATTTAAAAAATAATTGCAATTACACTAAATGAGTGATGCACACACAACCAATCCAAGCATATAAGTATGAATGATCAAAGTGAAATGATGCAAGGCACAATGTAAAGAGAGAGAGAGAGAGATAGAGTAAGAGTCAAGGGATCAAGCGCAAACAACAAGATATGTTTCGAGATTCGAGCACCCAGCTCTACATCCCCGCCTTCACACAGAAGGATTTCAACTCCACTAGCTTGTCCACAAAGGACTCCCACAAAGGGAACCTCCACCGAGGATTTGGGGCAATAACAATTACAAGGAGTACCCAACTCCTCTCCTTACAAACACAACTTCCTCCTTGAGGCACAACACCAAGCCAACAAACAATCACCTCACAACTTGAGGGATTAGCACAAAGCAACACAAAGATCACCTCACAACTTGAGGGATACAACCCAAATGCACAACCTCCTCAACACAATGAGGGAAAGGCACAAAGCCAAGCAAAGATTGGATTTACAACTTGGTGATCAAAAGACCACAAACAATCACTTTTCCCACACAAAGATCCTATAGAATAAGATAGAGATGTAGCTCAAGTGTGAAGAAAACCAAAGGAATAGAAATCAAGAACTCAAAGAAAATCCTTGGGAAAAACTAGAAACCAAGATGAAGAAGTTTAATCAAACACTTTTCCCAAAAACCCTTTTCTTTGATTGTCCAAACCCTAGCAAAAACACCAAATAGATTGTTCAATAAAGCCCAAAAACTTCTTTTGATTGCTGTGAAAACACTAGAGAAAGCTCAGAAAATTCGTCCAAAAATTCTTAGTGAAAACTGGCCATTAATGGGGTATTTATAGCCCCTAGAAAAATATAGCCGTTGGCAGCAAATTCTGCCAAAAATGAACTACCGGTCGACCGGTCGGTCGACCGGCCAACGGTCACTTTTGACCGCTGGCAGCTACCGGTCGACCGCTCGGTTGACCGGACCAGATACAGAGAGCAAAGCCTCTCTTCTCGGTCGACCGCTCGGTCGACGGGAGCAACCCGAGAGCAACCTGCTCTCAGTCGGTCGACCGTGCGGTCGACCGGCTTATGGGTAAGCCAGCGTGCACGTATCCGTGCACGTCGATCGACCGCTACGGTCGACCAGTTACTTGGTACAGTCGACCGTCCAGTCGACCGACCTAGCCTGGCAGCAGCAGTTCTGGTCAGAAAAAACATGTAATTTTAAATCCTAAAAATTCCCATAAACTCTCTAAAATTACACAAAAATAGTTTTATCATTTTATTTTGAAATATAAACTTGTGATAAAAATTTCATCACAAATAACACACATTTTGAAACATTTTTGTGTCTTATCATTTTTACCAAAAATCGAAAACTGTATTTTCTAAAACATAGATTTTTGAATTGAAAATACATTTTGTCCAAAACTTATCCAAATACAAAAACATGATGTTAAACAACATTTAGGCATGATGTATATGGATATAATCCTATATACATGAAACATATATATATCCATGTTTTTTACTTCAATTCCAAAATATGTTTTGTTAAAAATACCAAAACATAAAACACATGAATAAGTAAGTCAAAACTAAGTTTGTCTAGAAAGTTAAGCATGCATGTATATAGATGAATCTACTATACATAAAACCATTTAAAACTTGTTTGATCTATCTATTGATGAAACCAAGATCGGTTAAACCAAAAACGGAAAAACCGAAAACCAATATTCAAAACATGAAACGTGTATGTTGTGAACTTGAGCATATCATACTATTCTAATCTTTACAAATGAATCTAAAACTCAAACTAAATTAGGTACCGATGTCTTCTTGTAGAGCGCCGTCTCCAAGCCGACTCGATCCAAAAACTTCGTGATCCACCGAGCTTGACTCCAATGAGTGCTATATATGATCTTGTTGCTCGGGCTCTTGAATCACTATGTGAAAGCTTCCAAACCATTTTTGATGAAGCTAATCACCTACTAACATCTTGGTTAATGATCTGAAACTAAAATCACAAGATTATTAGTACACATAACTACATGAGTTAATCATCATCAAAACTAGAGTGGAAGGCCTTTGGGCCAACAGACAGGTCATAACAGAATAATCTCCAGTAAATCAGGTTACATAAATAAGATCTATAGCAGTTGGTGGGCGAGGTGTGGAAGCCTTGGAGGGGGGCTTGGAGGAGATGTGCTGCTATGTAATTTAATCAGCATGCTATGTAATTTGCATCACTTAGTTTAAACTATATATTTTTTTAATTGATTAAGAAGCCTAAGCACTTCAATAATTTTTCCTTGACTGGTAAATACTTTGGACTATGTAGCTTATGCTTTATATTCATCTGTAAATAAAATAAAAAAGTTCAGATCTTTTTTCTTCAGTCAAGTACAATGTACTGCATTGAACTATAATAATACGCCATTTTCCTTTCTTTAATTCTGTTTTGATAAAATTACTGTCCAAGAGTGAAATCCAACAGGGATTATTGAAATCTAGCTGCCTTCTAAAATTGTGGTGGAGATTTTCTGATACGTTTAATCGAACGGTCAATTTCGCACTACGAAGAGTTAGGGTTGTCTCACTTATTGGTTGACAGTAAAAATCAACATAGAAAGTAAAGACGAGATTTTACGTGAAAACTCAATTTGGGAAAAATCACAGGGAGGAGAGGGAGGAAACTCACTAGCTTGCAAAGGTTACAGTGAACTTATAAATCTATATTGTGTTTACAATTTTTCTGTATTTGATTGGCTTGGAATTTCCTTTCTTCTAGCTCTCAACGTATAATACCCGGAGAATCGTAACAAATAGTATAGATCATGCAGATCTACATAATCACATGATTTGCACATTATGATTCTCTTGTAATTGCTCAAATCACCGCGTTTGGTTGTTGTGATTGACATGCAAAAATATCTGCCTCTGTCCTAACGATCTGCGCTGGATTGGAAGTATTATAGCATTTAAAACGTGAGAGTGATTTGACAATGTGATTGATTCCATGATCGTGGAATCTTGCTGCTGTGACCTAAAACTAATAGTGGAGGTGGAAGACTTCGTAGTGGGCCTGTGCTGTGGGGATTGGGATTCCCGACCTTTAAAGTGCTTTTGCCAAATTTCTACATCTGGATGAATGAGTTGGGCTGAAGTGATCTCGGAGGCACTCGGGCTTTCTCTTCGGGTCTGGTTGAAGTGATCTCGGGGAGGTGCACGGGCTTTCTTCTCGGTTCTTGGCTAAAGTAGTCTCGGAAGGTGCTCGGGCTTGCTGTTTCGTTCAGACGATCCTGATGAAGTGGGACGTGTCGCGATCCTGAGGAAGATTAGAATTCGAACACTATAGCTGCCCCTCCGCCTCCTCCTTTTCTGAGATAGATAAAGAAGGGGAGAGGACTAATCCATCCTTTGGAGGATGTTTCTCTGAGAAGTCGTGGCACCATTTGTACTTCATGGGGGAGCAGTCGAGGTGTCTTTGGGAATTAGACTGGACGCATCGTGGCTGGCGGACGACTGGCAATTTAATGCATGAGATCCTGATGTCAGATGAATGAGATCGTGTGACAGAGCCGATTAATATCTGACTGATTCGACCTGTGTCTCGTCCCTTACTGTTGATCCCCGTTTGTTCTTGGACACCGTGGGCTCAAACTTCTTACTTGATTTCTCAGCTATTTCAGCTTGTTCAACAAACTCTTTCCCAGTATGGGCTTTAACAGCTCTTGTACGAACTTTCACTCCGTCAAGGAAGTTATGCCTGCATGTTTGGAGCAACATGGGTAAGGGCATGCCTGTAGAGCATATAAGAGAAAAGTTGTGAAACCTCTATATGTAATCCCGTACAGATTCTCCTCCTTTTGGATTGCTGAGAGGAGTTTGTCCATAGTCATCTTGGTATCATTCCCGTAGAATCGAAAAAGAAATTGGGTTTTCAAGTCCACCCAAGAATTGATGGAGCCGCTTAGAAGGCTCCTGAACCAGTCAAAATCTACCCCCTTGAGGGTGAGGATGAATAATCTGGCCGTAGTAGCATCATTATCTATTACGTTGCCAGTTTGAGATCAGAAGTAATAAATGTGATGATTTGGATAGCTCTTGCCATCGTACGTATGCAACGTAGGAGGCTTGAACTTTGGTGGATATGGAACAAAGTCCCATTCCAGTGGGTAAGGAGATGTCATCCCTACTTACTTCAGCTCATCCTGTTGAGCTAGGGATGCCATTTGAGCTTGGATGCCTTTGATAACATCAACATCAGTTGAGAAGCTTTTCTTTGACTTTTCAGTCTTAGGAGGTTCATTGTTGAGAGTTTCCTCCTCATCATGATGACTGCCGATGGTGTCGTTATTGCTCTGATTTGTCAAGAGATTAGCTAACATTTGCTGAATATTTTTCAAGGCCTTCTGCTGAGCCTTAGAAGTTTGCTCCTATGCCTCCATGCGACGACAGAGGTCATCATCATTATTATTATCAGTCATGTTGGCCGATACAAGCTCTGTTCGCATTGAGCTGATGGTAGCAGAAGAAGTGTAGCCACTAACTTTCTCTTCATCATCGGACTGTTGGAAGAGGTGTCTCAATGGTACCGGTGATACAACTCCTGTTGAGGAGGAAGGCTGTCGTAACTGTAGGGTATTGCTACCATATAGTGAGTCCTTGGAAGGCACTCTTTGTTCCACCATTACCTGACCTAAGCAGGGGCTATAGTTAGAATTCAGAGAACTGAGGGGGTGTGAAACCCTGTCTTATTTTTTAGGATCGTAACAGATCTCTCCCTCTGCTTATAATATTAACAGAGGAAGCTGCAAGATGAGGCACCTTTGTAGTCTTCTTCTGAGACTTGGGTGTCTCAAAAGTTTGGCCTGATAACGGGTTGAACACCGATTGCTAAATTGGAGGAGATACTGTGGGGATTGGCCCTAAACAGCAGTGGACAGAGTGAACTGTCACATGTTGACACCCCGCCTGTCTGTGTTAGGATGGCGAGACGTGAATGGGCTTATCAGAGCGGAATTTATGCTTGTTGCTGAGATATTCCTGCAAGTTTGTGCTACCGGCAATCAAACGATCCAACACAGAGACTCGAGGAGGCTGGATGTTAGCCTTTTTAGGCTAAAAAGCTTTAGGCTTGGCCTTAAAGGCTGCCTTCTTGGTTGTGAAGAGTTAGCTTCACGGGGCGAAGCTGTTGCTTTAGCTCTGCCAGTGGAGGCGAGCTTAGAACTGCATAATAGTGCTCTGGCTTGAGCGAAGCTAGAGTAGTGCTAGCACCCAATGGTGCTCCAGTGTTGGCTTCACGGCAGAGAGTATTAGCGCTAAGCAGTGCTCAAGTTCTATTCTTGCTGCTAAGAACTATTTTAGCACTTAGTGTTGGCAGTAGGAGCGGAGCTACAATAGCTTCACTATCAACACACAGAGATGCTTTGGCGTTAGCCTCGCGAGACAGACGAAGCTGAGCTCTACAAAGAAATGAGTTAGCTTTGCATGAAACTGAGTCGAGAGATCTTTCTCTAGCCTCGCATCTTTCTCTAGCCTCGCATAAGGGTAAGTTAGATTTTTTTTAATCCATATAGCCTTAGCAGAGGCTATTTAGGCTCGCCTAGAGCCTTTTTAGCTTCGCACGCAGTGTTAACGTGTAACACCCCGATCCCGCGAGTACGGAGACGTTACTGCGACATATATACATAGGTAAAAAATACCCTAACATAATACACTAAGCATCAGTACAGGAAAGAATCATAGTACGAAAGTACATGGTGCATTATACATTTCAACATATGAGTATATTACAAATTTATCATATGATGTGATACAATATTACTAGAATATTACATCACCGATAGGCGCAAATGCGAGAATACAAAGAGAAGTACAATTATGAACAGTACAAAAAATACTCACGAGTAACAAAGGAAAACTCGAGGGACGAGCAGGGGGCCTGGAAGAATAGGCTCCTGCACTGGTCTTCCGCTGATCCACTATGCTTCCGCTGTGCCACTCTGAACAACTGGATGTCTATCACGGTCGAAGCTCCAAGATCTGGACATACAGACCCAGGGGAGTAAGAACTCCCAATAAGTGGTGTGGTGAATGCCAAGTGGCGTGCATAGATAAGCACACGTGTATCAATAAATCCGAGTCAAGAGCATGCATTGAAAATCGTGTTATGAGCATAGGCGTATAGGAGCAGATAAGAAGGTAACAAGTAAAATAAATGTGATAAAACTAGTTATATAAGCCCAAATTACCGATCCGTGAGGTTAGTACGTCGAAGGAATAATCCAAATAAGGAAACCCTCATATATATACCTTATATATATATATCTCATGTCACTGTATCCTAAGTTCATTTAACCTGAGTTGTTTCCTAAATTAAGAAAACATCATAAAAATCGATAAAACTGATAAAATCGATAATCCGAATACAAGCAAAACCAGCTGTACAAGCTCAGTTTACGGCTTCATGAGATAGGTACGTCGAAGGAATAATCCAAATAAGGAAACCCTCATCTATATACCTTATGACCCATGTTATCGTAATCTGAGTGTATACAAGCCAAATTATAAAATAATACAATGAATTACTGATTAGCACTTTTATTATTACTGCTCATCCTATCCATATATCTATGTATGTGCCTTAGCGTCTCAACAAACATACATCCATATATGAGTAAGCCGAGTTTGTTATTGGAAACTGATGATGAAACTAATGGGTTATGTTTACAGTGGGTCCCATACATACCCGGGACTACGACCCAGGCTATTCGGTGCTGACCCGGAACCTGCCGCTAGGCAAACAGGAAGGTGGGTCTTAAATTATGCCCATTCAGGAATATAACAAGAGGTAGTGAGTCAGCGCTCCCCTCGGACACCTGGAGGTCCTCAGGTAGATCCGAAAGTTTGAATTGCACAACATACCTAATACACTATAAACATATTCACCACTTGAAGTCCATCAGTTTTCCCTTACTCGATGTAAGTTGTCCTTTTTATACTTTATTAGATAATTATCAGTGTACGAAAACGAACAGGAGCATGTCAGGAATGTCAAGAATACAGGGGTATCAGGAGTACAGCTTGTACTGGAATATATATATATATATATATATATATATATATATATATATATATATATATATATATATATATAGATATAGAGAGAGAGAGAGAGAGAGAGAGAGAGAGAGAGAGAGAGATAGACTTGTATCCTTTCAAAAGGATTTGATCCCGGATCCTTCCCACTCAAATTCAACCCTCCAACATTCGAATACAAGATCCACTCCGTTGAAGTTGATCTATACTATTTCAAGTATCTATAAACCAAAAATCAAGTGTTTTAAATACCTTTTGCCCATCCATCAAGTAGGGGAAAAACGGACGGCCAAATAGTGAGTTGGTTAGTTTAACGGTGTAGAACATTTGAAATCTAACAAAAAATAGTTTATAGGGGTTTTTAAATGTTTAGATCATAATGAAATGGCCGGATCGAGAATTTGTATGTCTAAAGACATAGATCTAACAAACTCACTACTTTCGGCCGTCCATTTTGCGTCGCTTGATGGATGGGCAAAAAGTATTTAAAACACTTGATTTTGGTTTATAGATACTTAAAATAGTATAGATCAACTTCAACGGAGTGGATCTTGTATTCGAATTTGGAGGGTTGAATTTGAGTGGGAAGGATCCGGGATCAAATCCTTTTGAAAGGATACAAGTCTATCTCTATATACATGCATACATATGCATATATATACATATACATATACATATACATACATATATTATATATATATATATATATATAATATATATATATATATATATATATATATATATATATATATATATATATATCAGGATATGTCAAGATATCACGTCATCATTCCTATATGTGATAATTATAAGTCAAGTATCAGGCATGGCAGGTGATAAGTGATATCAAACAGGTGTCAAGTGATAGCATGCAAGAGTCAGGTGTCAAGTAATAGCAGGTCAGGTACTAAGCACAGTAGATATTACTATCGTATATAACAATACAGAAAAACAGTGCCGATACAGGGGATCAGTACGAGTACAAGAAAATGGAACCGATACAGGAGACCGACACAAATACAGAAAAATGGTACCGATACAGGTGATTGGTACGAATACATGAAAATGATACAGTTTTGAAAAATAGTATAAAAACAAGTTTCAAACTTACACAACCATCAAGGAAAGGATAATAGCAGAATTAATAAGTAGACAAGCTGACATGCAAGCAAGCGTATATCCAAGCGAAGCTAAGCAAACTAGAGCGAATATAACGTACAACACTAGACTCCATTATGTTCGGTGTGGTTACCGCTCACGACATGGCTAAACACATAGACGGAGCAAGCGTATAAACGCTATTCTACTGCGCGTGGCGAAGCCGCACTCACGGCGTAACTACGCTCGAACAGAGTTAGAGGCAAAGTGCTGAGTGCTAGGTCCGCCTACCAGGCATAGCTAAAAGACCTGACGGTCTGAACACACTCCTCTTTCGAGGAAGTGGGTCAAAGCCCAAAGGCTAATTGGCCCGAAGGTATAATAGGTACCTGCAGAGGTATTAGTATCAAAACACGCATATGATAGGTGATCACTAATCTATCAGTAGAGTGGTGAAACCGGAGGTTGAGCAAGACAGGAAAAAATTAAGTAAGCATATAAGCGAACAATCAAGCGAAGCTAGATAAGCTGGAGCGAGGCGAACGCACAACGCTAAACGCTATTACGCCCGATGTTGTTCCTGCTCGCGGCGAAATCACGATAACGTACAACAATCGCTCGCGGCGTAACTACACTCGGACGAAGTTAATGATAGAGTGCTGAGCGCTAGATTCGCCTACCATGAGGAGCATGAGAGCCTGGTGGCTAAACGCAACCCAACCCGAAGGTTGGGTATAGAAAGCTCAGAGGCTGAACGCAGCCCGAAGGCTGGGTATAGTATCTGCACGAGATGTTAGTACCACACGAGCACACATATCAACATGGTAATGACTACTCTATTGTGGAGTGGTGAAGCCAGAGGCCGAGTAGAGAGCCTGGAGGCCGAGTAGAGAGCCCGGAAGTTAAACTACCATGAAGCGTCGGCACGCATGATATCAAAGCAGTAAAAGAATACATCACAGGCAATGAATATATACAGAAAGTAAACTACACTACTACATGCATTCATCACAGGTCTACTACAAACAATCCTAGGCACTCGGCCACATACAAATTTTGGTACACGGTCTATAACACTGATATAAAAACACATACTGGTACATACACGTGTCCACACACGAATACAAAATATACAGTCTCATAATTTACACAATTTACATAAATAAAATTCAATCACCTGTCGAAGAGGGGAAACCCAAAAAAAGCGAGAGCACTTGCCTAAAATTTGCAAGAAACTCCATAAAATCTCGAAACTCTGGAAACACTTGCACACGCGTGCGGGCAACACCCATGACATCACCAGGAGAGAGAGAATGTTTTGTGGAGAGAGAAAATAGAGAGGGATCTAGAGAGAGAAACAGAGAGAGTTAGAGAGAGGGCTAGAGAGAAATAGAGAAAAAGAGTTAGAGAGAGAAACAGAGAAAGTCAGAGAAAGGGGAGAGGAGAGGGCTGGCCGGGCTGGCCAGTGGATAGCCGGCGGCGGCTCTGGACGTTAGCAGCGCCCGATCAGAGAGGAGAAAGAGAAGGGGAGGAGAGAGAAGAGATAAAGAGATCGGCTCTGGCCGCCAGCAGCGCCCCGATCATAGAGGGGAGAGAGAGTGAAGGAGAGAGAGAAGAGATAGAGTGAAAAGAAAGAGGGAGGAGAGAGAGATCTAGAGGAGGGAGATAGAAAAAGAAAGAAAGCAGGAGAGAGAAGATGGAGGGGGACTAGCCGACCAGTGGTCGCCGGCGGCGACGCCGGCCGCTGGCGGTCACCACAAAGGGGGAGAGAGAGGGGGGAGAAAAAGGGGAAAGAAAAGAGAAAAGAATAGAGGAAAAGAAAGAAGGAGAAGAAGAAGAAGAGGGAGAAGAAGAAAGGGGGAGGCGGCGGTTGTTGGAGCCCGAGGCGGCAGATTTGGCCAGATCTTGGCCGGAGGAGAAAAAGGGGAAGAGAGAGAAAGAGAAGAGGAGAGGAAGAAGGGAAAGAAGAGAGGGAGGTTGACTGCCGGGGAGGTCGATGGTGCGCTGGGGTGGTCACTGCCGCAGGCGGCGTAGCGGCAGGGCATGGTGGCAGGCGGCGACCGTCGACAGAGCAGGGGAAAGGGAGAGGAGAATAGTGGAGGGAGAGGAAAAGAAAGAGAGAGAAAAAGAAAAGAAAGAAGATATATATATATATATATATATATATATAGGGAGTTGATCCTCTAAGAACGGTTCTCACGGATTTCTTTGAGAACTTTCACGTGGGTCGTCGGATCTGATAGATCAAATCAAATAAAAATAGATCTCTATCAGATCCGACGGCCCACGTGAAAGTTCTCACGTGAATTCGTGAGAACCGTTCTTAGGGATCAACTCACTATATATATATATAATATATATATATATATATATATATATATATATATATATAATATATATATATATAATATATATATATAATATATAGGGTAGATATTTTGTGGGTGGTTGGTATATCACCACGTGGCAAGTTCAAGAGCGGGAAAACTCAAATTAAAATACTAAATTAATACAATGCGAACAAATTCAAAAAATTAAGAAAAATTTTCAAAAATACCCAGAGGTAGAAAACATCACTCTGAGGAACAATATGAAATCGATTTTCAGAAATAAATTTTTTTCAAATTAAAAAAATCTTAGAATCGACCAGTGATGCCAGTCGGTACCGATTTTAGAGATTTTGTAATTTAATTCGAAAAAATTTCAGAAAATCATAAAAATCTAAAATATTGAAAAATGATGTTTCAGACTGAAATCAGTCAAATCTGACTACCGAAAAGACCAAATGAGAAATAAACTAGGATCAGATTCTCGATTCAAACTAGGGCTGACTCCGAGTTCACAAATCTGGATCCAATGTAAAACGATCACATAAATAATCATAAAACAAAAGTAAATATGGGAAGTAAACCGAAAAATACGATCGAGAAATCTGAATACGTATCTAAATACGTATTCTGGGAACGGGGTTTTACATTCCATCCACCTTACAAAAATTTCGTCCTCGAAATTTCGATAAGGGGAAGATGAACACAAAAATGATAGCGACGAGGATTGTACCACTTAAGATATGAATAACTAAGGGTAACTCCCAAACGACTGTACAAAATCTCAAGACCTGGGCGTCTCTTGCACTTCCTACTGTTTATAACTTCTAATAGTGCCATAATAATACTGATCTGACATCTGCTGGTAAAAGAATAGTGCCGAAACTTCAGTAGATTGACCCATCTGAATAGTATGAAGCAAACTGAATAAGTGAGATAATCAATAATATTTCTTTTGGATTGCGAGATAAAGCCGATGAAACCGATAGAAATCCATAAAAATCTATAGAATAATATGGAATCCCCGCGTGGTATGAAGCTTTGCTTGATGAAGGGTTTGTAATAAAATCTCCGACGCGCCACATACTTATCATTCTCCGGGAGTAGACCAAAAGATTGAAAATAAGAAAATCCTGATAAGGAAGACCATGGATAAAGAAACCGATAATAATAACGAATTCTAGATGTGAGACGTCAATTACTCTGAAAAGCATAACTAAGAACACATAATAACTGCCCTCTGAATGATAACCCATCTGTAGACTAAATATCAAGAGAATACCCAAGTCCTACAAGGTTGGCTGAATAGATTGTCAATAAAGATTATAACAAGTTGGTTCAGCTGCAGCGAGAAAACGCGGTTCACTAAGTCCATGCAACACGTTAGGCAGGAGAAATCTGAGGAACGAGACTAGGATATTAAATTCTGACGGAACCAGGCACGATTGAAATCATAACAGGTGTGGCCATTGCGCAACACAGCATCAGGCGCTAAGCAGTAGGGTACGACGGAGCTAAGGCTCTGCAAGGCTCGCACTAGGCGGAGCTTATGCCGCGGAGTCAGC